>AYEL01008286.1:0-22892 GCA_000484575.1 Olivierus martensii | reverse complement strand
GCCGTCGGATAAAAACGAAGTGCTAAAGAGAGTTACCTGGAGAACAAATGTAATTCTGGTTGCTTATATAGTGGGCTATATCTCGAAGCCGCGATAATTCGAATTTTGAGCGCAATAATTGAATTTTGGTATCAAATTATAAACCGCGATAAATCGAGAATCGCAATAATCGAAACCGCGATAATCGAGGTATTCCTGTATTAATAGTTGTTAATAATTATGGAATAATGATATATACCATATATAAGTGATGCCTTGGTTAACAACAGCCTCAGATAACAACATACTTGATTAACGACATAAGCTTTGGTTAATGACTCTTGATTATGTGAACTTTTATTGGTAAAAGATATTGTGGCAGCTGCTCATGATCTTAACTTGGAAGTAGAGGAAGATGATGTGGAAAAATTATTGGAGATGTATGATGGAGAACTGTCTACTGATGAGCTAAAAGAATTTTTCAAGCAATAATGTGAAGAAAAGGAAATGGAAATTTCATTTGAAAACGAGAACGGAGAGAAAGAATAAATAATGACTGCTGAAATCAAAAATGTTTTGGCAAAGTGGAAGTTCAAAATGTTGTTAAGAAATGGAATCCAAACAAATCTGAAGTTATCAGAACTGCAGATCTATTTAATGAAAAGTCCATGCAGTTTTTCAGAAATATTTTAAAAAAGAGGTAGAAGCAAACAATTTGACATGCTTTTTACAGGTCCATTTATCAAAAAACTCCAAAGTGAGCCTAATTGTCCTTCTGGTGAAAATTGATAATTAAAAACTGTTTTCATGAACAATTAATTTTATTAATGTTAAATTTTTTTGTATATGATATTTACCAGTGGCGGCTCGTAAAGGACTGTAGGGCTGCAGCTCTCCCACTAAAATGAAAACATTTTTAAATTAAGATTACAGGAAGTATATCCTATGTACGCTTCATCTTTGTTGAGATCTAGATTTTTGAAGGGGATTTTAATTTGATTTGTATATTATAGATGTTTTTTAGAATTGGAAAAAAAGAATTCATATGATCAAGAAAAGTTTCTATGTATCCCAGGTAGTTTTTGAATCATTATATATTTATTATTTTAGAATTAAATCTATTAGAATCATTAAAATTCCATTGTGTTTCAAGAGTTAAATTTGGCAAATTAATTAGGTTTATTTGGATTAAATTCCCTTGAGGTTTGGATTGTATAATGTTTGTATTTTAGAATTATTTACATATTTAAATTATTTTTATTCTTTAATTACAGATAATAAAATATACCATTTAGGTTTTCTTCTGCAAAATATTTTATTCTATAATATTTTTGGCATTTATTGTTTATTAAATTACTAATGTCTTTTAAATTTAAAATTGTTCCAATTAGTTACTTATTGTATTTATAATAAGAATATACTTTTAAAATATAATCTCATAACTTTTAAATCATTGACAAAAGCAATCAATTTGTTTTATCAAAAAAAAAAGATTTCTGATTATATGAACTTATCTAACTCTTATCATTTGAATTGGACTTTATAATGAAAATTACTATTTTCATTATAAAGTCCAAAATAAAAAACAAAAAATAATTTAATCTAAATTCTATATAAAGCAATAAAATAAAAAGATTTGTCATTTTTTCTGAAAAAAAATAATAAAGTTTTTATCTGGGATATCTTGTACTTTTAGATATTCTCTTATTATTTACTTATTTATTAATCTCTCAAATCTATGCATAGTTATAAATTTTGTAAGTTTTCACCTGTCATCTTTTAGAGAGACTAATTCTACATTCTGTTTGCTTATCATTAGGTGATTGGCATACAATCCTCTACATTACTTTATTATTGCTTTATTGGATCTTTAGTTCTTTATTAGCAAATACATACCATTAACATTTCTTCCAGTATAATGTTTACAATAAATCTCAACAGTATTAATTATTTATTTGATAAAAACTTTTAAATAAAATTCAGTTTTTCATCATATATATTTTTTGTCCTTTATTTTCATTATAATTATTTTTGTTTGATCAAGATAAATTATTGATAAGCTGATTTTCAAGATAAATTATTTTATCATTTTAAATTTCTGTTGTGCATACGTTATGTAAATTTTGATGTTTTAATTATAATTAATGTATCTCAGAGATTCATTATAATATCTGTATTAACTAAACATAGCTATATCCTTCCAATAAATAAAACTGTTATGCAATTAATGTGAATTATTCTTTAAAACATTAAATATTTAATTTTTTAACTGTATATATAAATATAAAACATATATTCTATTTCAGAATTACTTATCCAAAATGACAACTGGAAAAGATTTAAGAAATAAGTCAAAAACATTTCTGTAATAATATATGTATTACATCTATAAAATATCTAATCTATTGAATTTTGTAAACAAACAACAATTATATTATGAGCTTTTTCACTTGTATTTATGATTTGTATTCACAAACTTAGCAATTTATTTGTTTATAGAAATTGTTTGTAATTCATCTTTAATAAAAATAAGGTACAGGCATACCTTGCTTTATAACATTTTGCTAATACAGTGCTTCTCAATTATGTTCCATGTTTTTTTATTTTATATCGCAAAAGAAAAATTGTCTGAAAAATAATAGTTAATTTTCAATATAAAATGTGAATGCTAAAATCCTTAAATTTCAATTGGTGACAAGATGAAACAGATTCTTAATAGGATAAGAACATAAGATTTTTATTCATAGACATTTTGTACATTATGATCAGATATGCATTTCAGTTGTTTTAGCATCCCTCATCAATCTGTTGCTGTATAACTGCCAATTTAAAATTACAAAATTTTTTATATTAAGTAAAATATGATAACATTTTTTTATTTTATCAAATCATTAAAATTCAAATCAAATCATTTAATGATTTGATATAATAAAATAAAAACAGTTATATTTTACTTAATATTAAAAAGATTTTTAAATTAGCAATTGAGGGTTTCAACATTCACATTTTAGTGAAAATTATCTTCTTAAAGAACCACTCTCATGCAAAATAATACTTAGACTAGTTATATAAAACATAAATTAACATATAGAACAGCTAGGACTGAAGTCTTCTTGAAAAATTGAACATATGAAACCTAGAATCAAATCAGATCTTCCAAAGTGATAAATGGATGTTTTATCATGTGGCCCATCCATCTAAGTTTTTCTAGGGCCAGCATTATTGGGCACTTAATGAATAATAGTATAAATATATTTTTTAGACTTTTCATATGCATTGGCAAATGAAAAAAGGCTGTGATTTGCTTTACAGTAATATTCACTACACAGTGGTAGTCTGAAACATAATTGCCACAATAATGAGGTATACCTATATATAATAATTTGTTATTTTGATTTTATGAAACTTTTATCCCTTCTCAAATGATTTTTTTCACTTATATATTTTTCAAACTTTTATACTTTTTATATTTTGGAAGAAATACATTGCTTGAGTTTATGATTTGTTTTAAGAATATGGTATGGTAATTTCACATATGAAATACATTATAATTATAAATTTTATTTAATTATTTAAATTTATAAATTATATTCACTAATTTATAAATTATTTCACTAAGGATTATTTGATTAGCTTTATTTTGTTTAATCATGGATTTCTTTCCTGTTCTGAAATCACTATATACTAATTGTAGTGATTTTGGAACAGAATTAGAAGGTAAATATTATTATGGAGAGAAAAATTCAATCTGGAAACTATTTGATTATAGTTTTATAAAAGTTACTATAAATAACTAATTTTATATATATAATTTATAGCTGATAGATAATACTAATGGAGAACTAGCAAATACATATCCTTCTCAACTTATTATTCCACAAAATAAGGAAATTCAACATGGAGATTCTCTAGACCAGAATGTTAGGTAAATATTTTAAAATTACTATTATAAATTTAATAAAAATTAATTAATTACACTTTAATACTTGAACAAACTTGAAGTTCTACATTTAGAATATTTATTAAATACTTTATATCCCACTATAACATATTATTTGGGATAGAAAACTTTTGCATTACTCTAAAATATGTTAACCTGTTTGCTGTCATTTATATATATATATAGACATCAAAGAAGAGGAACAAAAATAATAAAAAACAATAAATAAATTTAAAAAATTTAATCTTAATTTTATTAATCCAGCTTTTGCAAATCTGTTTTTTGTGTGTATTTGTTGAAAATAAGCCGTTTTGATGGTAGTTCCTAAATTTTTTCAGTTACCAAAATATTTTTTAAAATTACATAAACAAATATTGCTTATATTTGAATAGCTCAATAGAATTTGGATTTTTTTTTTATCCCATCCTGTTAATTTTATAGCTTAATCTATCAAACTTATTCTGATTTGGAATTTGATAAATGATATTTTAAAAATTTTTAGAAAAATTGAATTTTTCATAAAATGAGCTTTAAATGCTGAAAAAAATATTGTAGATAATAGGAAAATATTGGTTAATTCTGTTAAAATAAACTAAAATATACCGTATTACTTTGAATTTAAGCTGCACTTTTTATTCAAATTTTGAAGATAAAAATTTGGGTGTGGCTTAAATTCAAAGCGAATATTTTAACATCTTATTATCTTTTTTTTCCAATTTTCCAATTTTAAAATCCTATTGCGGTTTAAATTCGAGGGTGGCTTAAATTCGAAGTAATACGGTATTTTAATCATTCATTTTTTGTTTCAATTTCACTGAAATTTAGGAGAAAATCACAAAAATCAAAATGTAAACATCCTGGGATCATTTTAAGGGATGTGGCACTTTTACTGCTTTACAGCAGCCATTCACTTCCTGGGAAATTGCAGCCAAGTTACTTTGCACCATTGCATGTGATATTAGGTGGATTGCTACAATAAACTATCTATGGTCCAGTTAGGGGAATGTAAAAAGTATTATAGCTGGTTATTTATGATGTGAGGCCAATTTTGTATATACAGTAGAAGCATTTTGGGGTGAGATAAATTTATTTTTGAAATTTTAAGAAAAATATGGAATTTTACTATGATAGATAGTAAAATTCATAAAATTGAAAAACTTTTGCTGATAATACGAAACTAAGGTCCCGAATCATCTATATTAAAATGCATTATGAAAACTCTGCTTATAGTAATCAGAAATTCGATTATTGTCATCAGAATCGATACACCGCTATAAAATACCGCATTTAAAATTAAAAAAATATCATAGATTATACTAAAATATTGGTTAAATCTATTAAAATAAACAATATTATTTGTTAATTGTTCATTTATTGCTTTGTTTTCACAAAAATTTAGTCAAAAAACGAGAAAATCCGAAGATAAACATTTGTCCATCATTTTAAATAATGCAGATTCGAGCTTAAATGAAAGATATGATTTGTGTACATTTTTTAATTAATAATTATTAAAACGATGTAAGTTTTTGATTTAATAAAATTCATACAGATAAATATGACTGCTTTTCAAAATTTTGTGCCGCCTTTAGGTAGTTTTACTGCACATCTTGCCCTTACTAATGGTGCGGCCTTACTGTTGTCAGATCTGGCGATTTTTAATGTTGTTTTTTTTATGACGAAATATATAGTTTAAAATTGCTGATATAGAGATTTAGCAACTTATGAAAAAATGAGAAAATATAGAGATTTAGCAACTTATCCTTTTATTGAAAAAAATTAAAAATTATTTTTGATATAAGAATTTTCTTACTAGTGCTCTAGTTCTTTATGATTTTCCGTAAACTGAAATTGGCAACAGCTTAAGCGTAAATCATTTTGTTTCACTTTTTCGCTTAACTGATTGCATAAATACAGTATAAAGTTCAATAAGTGTTCATCCATCAGTTATAGAGCTTTGTATTATTATTATTATTAGCGTTATCTTTTAATCTAATTTTTATTTTTTTATATCCCCGCATCTATCATTTTCGCATATCCATAGTTTTTTCGGGAGTCCCGACAAAATGATGAATTTTTATTATTAAAAATCTATTCAATAATATAGAAAATATATAAACAAACAGATTTAAAATATAAATTATTTTATATTAAAGAAAATAAAATTTATTTGTGCATATTTATATAAAAAATTACTTCTTTAAGTTAAAATACAGTAGAAGCCGCTTATTGTAATCACAGATATTGTTATCAAGTGTTTATTGTTATCAAAATTTCACGGTCTCAAATCATCCATATTAAAATGCATTATGAAAACTCCGCTTATAGTAATCAGAATCAATACACCATTATAAAATCCCGCATTTAAAATTTTTTATTGTTATCAAAATAGATCGGTCCCAAAGTGATTCTAATAAGTGGCTTCTACTGTATTAGGATTTTTTGATATAAATTAAAAGTTTACAAAAAGTACTGCAAAAAATTGTGTAAATGAAATAAGAATAAGTTATTAGATATGAATTATTAATAAAAATGACAATATTTCAATGAATTCATGTAATTTTTTTTTAATATATGATATAACTTCATTCAACAAAAGTTACATAATTCTTGGCTTTTTATAAATAATTTCTGAAAATTTTGGCTAAATTTTTTTCATTCATGGCTCATTTTGTTCAGAGGGATTGTTGTTGTCTAAAAATATCAACTATTTCATTGAATGGCTAAAATTTCATATAAAAAAAATCATTTTCGTCGATCGAACGATGTAAGTTTTTGATTTAATAAAATTCATACAGACAAATATGATTGCTTTTCAAAAATTCACGGCGCCTTTAGGTGGTTTCACCGCACGACTTGCCCTTACGAATGGTTGCCAGATCTGGCGATTTTTAATGTTGAATGGTGCTGCCTTAGTGTTGCCAGATCTGGCGATTTTTAATGTTTAAATGGCGCGGCCTTATTGTTGCCAAATCTGGCGATTTTTAATTTTTTGATGACGAAATATATAGTTTAAAATTGCTGATATAGAGATTTAGCAACTTATGAAAAAATGAGAAAATATAGAGATTTAGCAACTTATCCTTATTCATACAGATAAATATGACTGCTTTTCAAAACTTTGCGGCGCCTTTAGGTGGTTTTACGGCACGTCTTGCCCTTACAAATGGTGCGGCCTTATTGTTGCCAGATCAGGTGATTTTTAATGTGAATGGTGCTGCCTTAGTGTTGCCAGATCTGGCGATTTTTAATGTTTAAATGGCGCGGCCTTATTGTTGCCAAATCTGGCGATTTTTAATTTTTTGATGACGAATATATAGTTTAAAATTGCTGATATAGAGATTTAGCGACTTTATAATTCCCCTTATTTTTGATATAAGAATTTTCTTACTAAATTACTTTCTCTAGTACTTTGTGATTTTCCATAAATCCTTTATTGAAAAAAAATAAAAAATTATTTTTGATATAAGAATTTTCTTACTATTGCTCTATTTCTTCATGATTTTCTGTAAACTGGAATTGTCAGCATTAAGCATAAATCATTTCACTTCACTTTTTCGCATAATTGATTAAGCAAAAAAGTGAAGTTCAATAAAAGTGTTCTTCGACCAGTTATAGAGCTTTGTATTATTATTATTAGCGTTATCTTTTAATGTAATTTTCATTTTTTTATTTTTTATATCCCCGCAACTATCATTTTCTCGTATCCATAGTTTTTTTGGGAGTCCCGACGAAAATGATGAATCGAGATTACACAAGCAAAGTACAGTATATACTATATAATAAAAAAAAAATCGAAAATTATACTTTTTTGTGCACTGCTTAATGTTATCAATCGGTTATTGTTATCAAAATAGATTGGCCCCAAAGTGATTCTAATAAGCGGCTTCTACTGTATTTATAATATATTTATATATAAAACAATAAATTAAGAATTTACTTTAGCAAGTAGTAAAAAAATACATTTATAATATAACTAAACTTAAAGAATATTGTTATTTGATATTAAGATAATCAAATATTTTAATAATAATTGTTTATTATTATTGGCTGAAATTTTGCAATTATTCTTTGAAAGATTAAAAACAGCATATCAAAATCTCTAAGTTAATTTCTTTAAATCTGATAGTTTCTTTACATTTAAGTTAATTTATTTTCTTAAATCTAAGCTCTTATAATATGATAATTCAGTAAAAATTAAAATTCAATTATTTTTAAAACTACCTGCTGGCATCACAGTAGTTGACGAAGTTGTTGGAATGACTTCACTTTCTGCAATAATAATATTTTGTTAATTCTTTATAAATATTATCTAATTTTACATTTTAATTTAATTATTACATATACTATTCATGTATATATTTATGAGAAATTTTTTCAGAAAAAAATTTTGAAGAAGAGAGTCAGCTTACATAGAGAGTAGTCAAAAATTGGAAAATTTTTCATAAGATTGTAACATTTACCAGTTCAATTGCATTGTGTTCTCATCATATCAGCCTCATGATCCATCATATTTATTCTTAAGAAAATTCATTATCTTACTGATTTTTTTGATTTTTCCAGTAAAATATATTGATATATATGACTGTACATAAATTAATATTTTTATAATTATTTAAATATCAGATACTGCATGAGTATGATCAAAAATATATAAAATGATCATATTGTATTCTCTTTGAATTAAGAGTGTGATATATAGTAGTGATGGGATCTGCCATGTTTTTCCTAAAAAATACATATTACTCCTCAATTCTATTATTAAAAATATGTGTTGGTATGTTAATGTTCATATTTAAACATTCAAAAATATTAATTTATTGGGAACTCAATAAATAAGATTGGAAATAATTGGAAATATGTAGACCAATCTTTTATAATGTGTAAACATGATGGTTGTTACTGTGCATATGATCAGTTAATATAGTAAGTTTTGATGAGTATGATTATCAATTTGTATGTTTTATGATAGTTCTGATCATTTAGAAAATATAGGATAATTACATATAAAAAATATTAAATGCAAGCATTATATACAGTAATGAAAATTTATTGGTGGGTAATTCCATAAGTTCATAACTTATTACCGTTGAAGTTATGAACTTTTAATGTTGAATTTATAGTTATTTTTTGTTAATATATCCACATTTATTAATTTATTTATAATATGTATCTGTTATTAATAATTTATTTTTAATTTTGTTACTCTCTGAAATATTTTAACTTTTTCTGTAAATAGCGACATAATAACTAGAACGACATATATAAACTTTTTGAATTTTAAACAGTGTTCCATTAGAAGCTGAGAGGATCCAATATGGATCAAAAATGTTTCTTTTTAGAATAAATTTTTGTTACTGCTTGTATTTAATATTTCTTATGTTGGAGGTAGAGTTTAAGTTAAAAAACAATTACATACAATATTTACATTATAAAATTAATAAAAAATATTTATTTAAATGTAGATTTGTTTATAGAAATAATATCAAAATTATAATTAACAAGTGTAATTCTGATGAATTGAATGTAATTTTGAAATGATGTTTAATAGTACAACATCCAATATCATATGAAAGAAGACAAGTCTTTTTTCACATGATATTGGATGTTGGACTATCTGACATCATATTGCTTGTAGATGTTTTGTGCAAATAAATGAATGGAAGAGTCAAACTTTGTTTACCAATAGATTTGAGGTGGCTATCTAGAAACCATATTTGAGAACACTCAAATATGATTCCCAGATAGCCAACATTTTTGTTAGCACTTCAAGTAGTCAATCTTTGAATAATTGCACTTCAAGTAGTCAAAGTGGTCAATCTTTGAATAAATTCTTGTTTATATTATTGAGTATATTATGTATTTACTTTCATTTTTATTTATTTCTAAATTGTTTTTGTTGGATTTGGAGTAATTGGGATTATGAAAATGATCTGGCAGACAATCTAAACAAATCATATGATGGAATGATAAGTCACCTTGTAACACTCCAGATTGTTGGAAACTTAGTTTAAATGAACATTTGTAAAGCTTAAAAATGGCATAATAATTTCAGTTTCTCTTCAAAGCTTGTTCTAATTAAATATTTGTAAGAATTTATGTAATAGTAACTCCACTTTTGAATTGTATGGATTGGCAAACCTGATTAAAAGAATTTTATTATTTTTGAATGACCTTTTCAGTCAGGAGATGAAATGGAATTTTACATTTATCAAATAAATCCATAAGCAATTCCTAGGGAAGAAACACACTGGTGGATTCAGAGATTGGAGTCATGTGTTCTGATTAGAGTAAGCCAGTGAAAATAATTTAACAAAAGAAACCTCCACAGCACACAATATCTATTGTAGATATACTCATATATAAAAAAAAAATTTTCTGAAAAAATTTTGAAGGACGGGTTGGCATATACAATTTGAAAATTGGAAAATTTTTCGATTGTTCTGACAATTTTCTTAACTGATCAAACATAATAGATTGTTTAGTAATAAACGTAGAATTAAGGAGATGTAATAGATTGTGTTTGACTTAACAAATGAGGATCAGGTTCAGTTTAAATCTTCTCTTCAGTTTGGTATGATCGGGGAACTTAGGAAGAAAGAGATTTTTCTTCCTAAAGCAGAGAATTTAGCTTTCTCTATTGTAACTATCAATTCTAATCTTCTCTATTGTGTTATATCCATTGTTGGATTAATATCATTTTTGTGTTTGGTATTTTTGCCTTCTGTTCAGAATAATATAGCAAAGAAACTAAAGAAAAATGAAGGAAAAAAGAAAAAGAAAATTCTCTCTCTCATAGATATGCTTATGGGTCTAGTGTTATATTAACTTATAAAATTTATAGGTTAAAATAACAACAAAAATAACAATGGTTAAGTTATATTAATCTATATAACTTTCCATTAAACTTAGATTTTCCATTAACTTTATTTGTTATTTTCATTAGATTTTTTCTGTGTCACTTGTCTTCAATTTGTGTTATTTTATATTTGTATTATAAATATATATTATTTACATTAATAAATATTATATGTTATAGAAAATAGTTTAGAGGATTTTGCTGATACATGAAGTGAATTTGTTTAGAGGATTTTGCTGATACATGAAGTGAAAGAGTAGTTGATCAAGTATATGTTTTATTATTAAATGTTTAATAAAAAAATTAGAAACAACTTATTGGTTATTTACTTTCATATAAAGATCTTTCTTCACATGAAATAGAAAAGTATGTGATGACAGATATTCAAATGATTACTTGGTATTGTTTAATAATTAAAATTGTAATATGTGATTTAAGTAGTGTATAATTTATAGCAATATAAGAGAATTGGAATAACACTTAAAAAGCCATATATAACAGTTTATTATAACAGTTATATTATAATAGTTTGCACATCCCTATTTTAAAATTTGCAGTGGTAGCCAATTGTCTACTCAACTTTTTGAAATTTGTCAAGCCCTGTAGATTAATTCTTGAAAACTTTAAATTTTTATTAATTAATTCAGTTTTTGCTCATAATAGTGAAACAATATTAAATAAGTACTTACTGCATATTTAATATTTAGTAAATATTTATATTTTTAATTTAGATAAATTTATGTAGATAAACTAAAATATTAGACTCTATAGTTGATATCTTAAAACAAAAAAATATATTTGTTTAAATCAGTGATTACTAAACATTTTAAATCACAGATCCTTTTATCAAGGAAAAAAAAAGCACATAGTCAATTTTGCTTAATTGGGCTACCGGTTAATTGGGGCAGCCACTTTTTTGGGCCAAATCTGAAAGAACGGAAGCCCAACTAATACATAATTTAAACTTAATTGGGACAACTTTTCGCTTAATTGGGACAGTAGCAGAAAAGGAATTTAACAATTTTTGATATATTTTAGGGATTTTTTGAAAGTATGTCAACACTACGTACACTAATATTTGGCAACACTAGCGTGATGCGAATCAGTTATCTATCATTGTGTGTATCTGCTTAAGACCTACCGTTACTGTACCTAGCAATATTCATTTACAGTGTCAATTTTATTAAAAATTTTTAAATCTTTGCCAAGATGTTAAGAAAAGGAGTTACACTTTCAAGTAAAATTGTTTTGCTGGATAAAATTAAAAGCCAGCCATTTAATATATAAAATTGCTTGCTGGATAAAATTAAAAACCAGCCATTTAATACAAGCCATTGTAGACTTGCTTTGCTGGATAAAATTAAAAGCCAGCTAAGCCATCGTAGACTTGCTGATATAACTGGTGTACCAAAATCAAAAGATAAAAGATAGACTAAACTTGATGCATTTTTGCAGAATTAAAATTTGAAATTGTAAAATTTGTCATGTATATATTAATTTTTCTTCACTATTTATAGTACAAATATTTTTTGTATTTTGGTTTAATAAAGCATTAAAATAGATACCTAATTATTATTTTTTTATTTATTTATTTACCTATGTATTACATATTTTATTTTAGAATTTATTATTAGTTCGTTTAATTGGGGCATCTGCTTAATTGGGCCAAAATGGATTAGTCCCAATGTGTCCCAATTAAGCGGAATTGACTGTACTTCATATAGTTGACATGAATTATGACAAGCGATAAAATATGCACCTCTAAAAATTATTATTTTTATGTTCACTTAATATAAACTGCTTAAACTCTTACTTCAATAATTAAGGACACAAGCACGACTAGCAGTTGAGAATAACGTAAACACTTTAATAAACTAATGTTTTCGACTAATTAAAGTCATCATCAGGCTTTTTACATTCAATTATAGTTCTAAAACAAAAATGTCATTAAAAGAACGCTTCATATTCCATAGAAAAAATTAAAAATTAAATTACAAGTTAACATTAAGTTTTTGTTAATATAAACATAAAAACTAGAGATAATTAATATGCATTAGGATAAAAGAGAAAAAATGGAACAAATGATAAGTAAAACAATATGTAACAGTATCAATAGAGTGGATCGTGTGATTTCATCATAGCATCCGGGGTCGTAAACATGTTAAGCTGTTACAAATACATTCTTGCAGTATATTAATTCCACTTCTTAACTGCATATTTCCATGCACTAGGCATATCCTGAATTTTATCATTCAGTAGACTCTATTTATTCTCCCTATGTACTATTTCCAATGCTTCTGATAGATATTTATAGTTAGTCTTCTCAATTTGCCTTATGACTTTAGCTTTATTCCAGTGTATATTTAAATCATTCCCATATGCTTCTATTGCAAGGGTGGTACTCAGATTACCTCTACATATATCATTTTCATGTTCTGTAATCCTTTGTTTAAGAGTTCTCGATGTGACGCCAATATATTTGGAACTTTCTCCCTTCTTAACTTTTGTTACTGGAATTTCATATACTCCCGTCTTTTCTGTTTCCATCAAAGGTTGTTTTTCGTTCCTCAGTCTATTGTACAAAGTAGGGAGTCTCCTACTTACCAGTTTCTTGTCTTGTCCTTTTAGTAATTTCTTAACAAAATTACTGAAAGGTCAAATACCTTTATCACTGTACCCCATGAACTAGGTAAGTATAATTTTGTTAATTTCTTGCTAAAGAGCTGTATTGAACTATATAATAATATTAAGCAAGTTGTTTCTGTGTTTTATGTCTAAAGCTAAAGTCATAAGACAAATTGAGAAGACTAACTATAAATATCTATCGGAAGCATTGGAAAATAGTACGTAGGGAGAATAAAGAGAGTCTACTGAATGATAAAATTCAGGAGTCTAGTGCATGGAAATATGCAGTTAAGAAGTGGAATTAATATACTGCAAGAATGTATATGTACCAGCTTAACGTGTTTACGACCCCGGATGCTATGACGTAATCACACGATCCGCTCTATTGATACTGTTACATATTGTTTTACTTATTTATCATTTGTTCCATTTTTTCTCTTTTATCCTAATGCATATTAATTATCTCTAGTTTTTATGTTTATATTAACAAAAGCTTAATGTAACTTGTAATTTAATTTTTAATTTTTTCTACGGAACATGAAGCATTCTTTTAACGACATTTCTGTTTTAGAACGCCTTTATAATTGAATGTAAAAAGCCTGATGATGACTTTAATTAGTCGAAAACGTTAGTTTATTAAAGTGTTTACGTTATTCTCAACTGATAATGACTAGACTCCTGAATTTTATCATTCAGTAGACTCTCTTTATTCTCCCTACGTACTATTTTCCAATGCTTGTGTCCTTAATTATTACTTTTAGATACTATTTTTCAATAAATTTTTTATTTCATCAATGATAAGAATTAATAGTCAAGTGAAAAGTAGTGTTGAATGGACCAGGCAGGCCTGCACCCCTCTTAAAAAATCTGGAGATATGAAACTCAGAATTAAACATGAATACTCCAGAGAGGAAATACAGTTTATTTTCACATGGCAGCCAGTTGCCTGGATAGTCAACTGACTGCCATTATTGTAAAATCAATGATAGTAATGTCACAATTATGGATTTTTGTCATAAATAATTGCCATTGTAAGTAAGGATCATCCAAGGAAGTTTAAAATAGACTGGAATGACTGCGAGGACATTGATTAGTAAGCTCTGCTATGTTTAGGTTGGCTATTTTCGTGAACATACATTCAATTAATTGTATAACAGTAACAATACATCCCATTAATTGACTGTTTTAATGGGATGTGTCTGATCATCAAAGCAAAGTCAATTAACTACAGAACTGAATGTACATTAGCAAAAATAGGCAATTTAAACATAGCAGAGCCTATCACTTGAAGTCCTTGTTTTTCTAGCATTGAATAGGCAATTGAGCAATCAATCCAGTCTATTATAAAACATCCTTGGGATCATCATAAGTCAGGCTGTCATATTATATAGGGAATCCTCAACTTACAACTATTTTTAAATAAATTTTTTTCTTGGAAGTTAAAAATATTTTAATTTTAAATGATAAATAATCAGCAAGGATTTACATTAATAAGCATTTTTGGATTTATTCACAGGCATTAAGTAATTTAAAGCAGTCAAGTTTATATTGAATGATAAAAAAGCATTTGAGATCACCTTCAATACATTAATGGATTTTAAATGATCTTGACAAGTGAAAAATAAAGTCAAATTTACAGATTTTTCTTATATATATATATATATAAGAAAAATCTGTAAATTTGACTTTATACAAAATGTTTTTCATAATTTCTTTTGCAATATAAAACAAGCATAAATTGTAAGGTATTTATAAGTGTAAACATGTTGGTAAATAATGTTTAAAAGCTCAGGCTACTTACCAGGGGAGTGCCAACCTTGGCCCCCCCTCTGATTTTGCTGATTTTTATATATGTTGTAGTACTATCCTCCCACAAACCTATGATAAAGTAATACGACACACTACTCAATCATTCCCGAAAAAAAGGGTTTAAAGTTTTCTATGTTATTTATATATCAATTTATATTTATGCTTTAATCAGTGCTGTCATAGTGTGATGCATTTGGCTTCCAATTATGGATCGGAAAGATGTAGTTCAAATCTCGTCTTTTTTTTAATTTTTTTTGTCAAAACTGAAATGGATTATTGTACAATGTATTTTTATTAATGAGAAATTACTATTTTGTAATTATTTAATTTTTTTTGCTATGTCTTTAAACATTTCTATCACAAATATTAAATACACACACAAAAAAATATAATTAACAAATAAACTTTTTTTACACAAAATATTTATTTTAATTAATAAATACAGATTATATTATTATTTGTTGTTTGGATCTTCCTTGATCTCTATGGTGGATGTGCATCTATTGGATGAAGATCATCATAAAAGCATCCAAAACAGAATAATGTCTTACAATGTGCACATTTATTAATGAGCATTTGTTGTTAATTAAATGCCCCTATATCTAAACTGATGATTCTATAAGCATGGTTCATGTCAAAGTTGATTGAAGAGAAACCTTTATTTTTAAATGTTAATAAAATATGTTTCCCTACCTCAATAATGAAAACACCGTATGCTTGTAGAAATGTAGGGTTCATAAAATGTGCACATTGTAAATCAATATTTAACAAAAAATTAAATAATTATAAAATAGTAATTTCTCATTAATAAAAATACATTGTACAATAATCCATTTCAGTTTTGACAAAAAAATATTAAAAAAAGACAAGATTTGAACTCACATCTTTCCGATCCATAATTGGAAGCCAAACGTATCACACTCTGAAAGCACTGATTAAAGCATAAATATAAATCGGTATATAAACAACATAGAAAACTTTAAACCCTTTTTTTGGGAATGATTGAATAGTGTGTCGTATTACTTTATCATGGGTTTGTGGGAGGGTAGTACTACAACAAACAAAAATCCACAAAATCAGAGAGGGCACATGGTTGGCACTCCCTGGTTAGTTTATTTATATTGTATATACTGTTAATTAATTTTAAATATCGTTTTTTATTGTTAATTAATTTCAAATATATTAAGGTAATTCTTGGTAATTGCAAGTTCCTGGATTTAAGTTTTTTTCAAATATAAAGTATCAAAAAAATCAAAAAAAGAATATTAATTGCAATAAATAAATTATAAACATTCATAAAACTGCATTTAAACTCACATATATAGTTATATAATACAGTACAATTTGTGAGAAAGTTAACTTTGACCTGTCCTATTTTTATTTTATTATGCACTCTATTATTTATCGTTATTTTCCTATATTCTAACGTATCATATTTTAGTTTAAGAGTTAACTTACTTTCCATGTTCTCCGTCTCTGTCATTAGCAATCACGTTATACGGAATCAGAACAGTCCTCTAAAGCAACTCTTTAGTTCGCTGAACAGAGCAACCCAAAATGAGAGCTTTTGCCTGCCTAAGGTCAGGGATAGACCTCCAGAAAGCATGATGCTGGGCCGCCAGTCAATCTTTGACAACCCGCCCAAAGACATCCGTACCAATGCCCAAGACAGGCTCAGGTCCAAAAAAGGGGTGAGAAGCCCCTTCCTTGGCAAGCTTATCAGCAACTTCATTGCCCCCAACCCCCTTCTGCCCGGCATCCAAACAATTTGCACCCTGTTCTTGGTGGCCAGTTCCTCAATGAGAAGACGGCATTCCCAGACAAGTTTTGAAACAAATCAGGGACTATCAAGTGCTTTAAGAGCAGCCTGACTGTCAGATAGGATAAAAATGTGCTTACCAGCATAATCCCTATCAAGATTAATTCTAACACATACAGAAATAGCAAAAATTTTTGCCTGAAAGACAGTGGCAAACCACCCAAGGGAATAGGAATAAAACATCTGCGTCCCCTTGCAGTAAACCCCAGCCCCAACATCAGTAGTGGTTTTGGAACCGTCCATAAACCAGACCAAGCTACCCTTGATACCACACCCAAATTCCCCTCCCATCTCTCCAAACAAAGCATTTATTAACACTTTTGTAAGTGTTTGAGTCTAATAAATTTTATATTTTTCATTATCTAACTTGTTTTGAGAATTTCTTCAATTTATTAGTGTAAGTTCTAACATCGTTGTTTTTGTTCTAGTCTAACACTTAATCGGCACTTCTAGTTTAAGTTCCGATTTCCGGTTTTGTTTCGTCAGTTAGACGTTACATTGTGTTAGATTGTTTAGTAGTTACTTAGATTTAAGTTAGAACTTAGTTAAAGACCTGAGCTCAGGCTGAACTCTGGATTGCAGAGTCGTTAGAACCGTTAGGTTTAGCTGATAAGTAGATAGTATTGACATTCGCTCTAATCCGCGACTTTGTAAATTGACTTTGAAGTAGAAATTTGTTGTCTGCTTCAAAATGGCAGTCAAAAAGCAGTAATAGTGTGTCCTCAGATTTAATGATATATTATATAAATAACTTCTATTTCTGAATTTTATCTAAGATAATAGTTCATCTGCATTTAAACTCATCTACTTCTCTTCAATAATAATGAAGAATAAAAATTCTTTAACATTAATATGATATAATTTCTTTATTATTATAATTTGCTTGATTTTAAAAACCATGTTTTCATTTATTTAAATAAATTATTAATTGTTTAATTTGTTTAACATACTATTGTGTACCTTTACTTAATTTTATTGCAATCAAATTACACTGCCTGAAAGACAGTGGCAAACCACCCAAGGGAATAGGAATAAAACATCTGCGTCCCCTTGCAGTAAACCCCAGCCCCAACATCAGTAGTGGTTTTGGAACCGTCCATAAACCAGACCAAGCTACCCTTGATACCACACCCAAATTCCCCTCCCATCTCTCCAAACTAGGAAAAACAACAGTGAAGGGCCAGAAGAAGATAAATCTAGATACCATGTAATCCTTAACCATCCCAAGAATGTTACAGTGTGTCCTGTCCCACTCAAAAGACAAATGCTCCACCTTTGGGTCCAAGAAATCCCTCTTCCAGAAGAATGAAGCCTATAATAGCCCTCCTGGGCATTTTCCTCGACAAACAAATGCAGAGGAGAAATGCATAAGTTTACCCAAAATACCCCTGCAAGCCCAAAGAACCCTACAGGCTTTCCTTCAACGTGTGGCTTCCAAATCAAACCCTTGTCAAGCATAATGCCAAGGTATTTGACCTGGGTTAAAACTGCAACCTTTTACCGAAGAAGGTCGGCTCAGTTAACCCTACCAACTGTCTTCTTCGAGTAAAAGGCACAATAAAAGTCTTGATTGACAGACAATTCATGATTAGTTGGATGGAGAGACATGACGTCCATTTAAGATGCAATTGTGGATTCACCACAAGACAGGGACCTGCGGAAGGGGGGTGGGGTCCGAACTTGATACAATGCTTAAAACAGAATTCTGGTTTTAACATTATATCTATGGGAAACTGATTCTTAATTTATGAGTTCTTAGTTAATGAGCTCACTCCAGAAACAAGTTAACTCAAAGTCAGGAACTACCTATTCTGATATGATATCATTCCATACAGCATTTTTTCTTTTCCAGTCATGAAACAATATAATATCATTACATCATGAAAGTGTAAATTAAGCATTCACTGTATTAAACTTGATTCAAAATTATTTTCTGGCTTATGTAAAATTATAAAAAAGTTTAGTCCCAATTATTTATATAAATTAAGGAATACTTATATATAAATAAAATAATATATAATAAAATTTACTTTAGCATTATAGTAGAGGAGAAGTTTGCTAGAAATTTCTGCCATTTCAGAGCTGTCATCATTAAATAATGATATATTATTCTGATCTATAATAAAAAATAAATAAAATTTATTATGTATTTCATTAGCTATTAAAAGAATAAAAATAATGTACAGTAGGTCCTTGTTTAACGTTGAAGTGAGGTTTCTGAAAATTGTGATATTAACTGAAACCAGAAAACCCAGAGGATTAATGTTATAAGTCAGGGATACATTACTAAAATGCTTTCTCTCTGGTACTAGAATTGATATTATTTAATAATTTTTATCATCTAATCATTACTATATTGTTCAATAATGGAACATACATTGATGAAGCCAGCAGGTCTGTAGAAGAAAAGGATAAACAAGCTGGGCTCAGACCCTCATATAATTTTTCCAAATGGGATTCAATAATGGATCCTGTGCTTGAAAACTCAAAGTATTTCCATGTGGTTAATCTGATCAATCAACTTATTGTAATATAGTTTAAAACTATTTTCTTAAACAATATTGTGAACTTGAATTAACATTCATATAAAATGTGGTTGCCCATTTTCTACAAGAACATTATAAATTTCCAGTATGTTTTCTGTCCCTTGAGTAGGAAATGTAAGAAAATTAGACTTCATCATATTCAACTGCCTTAAAAACTAATGTTTTAATTAATTTATTTAGTTATTAATTTATTTTTGCTATTATGTTGCATACAAAAATGCAACATGATAACAAAATGATGTTAAATAATTTGTAACGTTAAACAAGCACCTACTGCATAAATCATTTCAGCTTACCAGATAATTGCAATGCTTTCACCTGAGTAGGTAAAAGAGCTTCAGAAAAAATACAGACAGACATCATTTGTCCTTTTAAAGAATCTGATGAACCCCATATTGTATCCTGAGAACCAAATGGACAGGTTTGTACAGCAGGATCAGGTGTACTTTGTAACATACTTTTTATTTGCTGAGACAAAGTAATATTTGGCGCTAATGAAAGCAACTTTTCTTTATCCAGAAGATTAGATAAATGACCAATAGTAGCACCGCTTAAACTGGAAAAGCTATATGATTTGTTTTCATTTGATGGATCACCAGCACTATTTCTTCGACGAGATAATACAGTTTTTATTCCACTTCCAATATTGCATGAAGTAAAAGGCTATAAGATTTTTAAATTAATATATTTTTTTATTATTATTAATATTAATTTCATTTTTTCAATTATAATTGCTTTATAAACTTTCTTTACCTCATTTAAAGAAGGAAATTTTAATTGAGCTGTCAATTTTTGCCTATTATCAATAGTGACCACCAATGTACTATTAGCAAATGGACGACGTGAAGGCATATGGCAAATGGTTATACAATGCTATTTAAAAATAATATAGAATTAGAATAAAAATTGTAAAACATTCCTGAAATACAGGTACCCTCATATAATTTCAGTATTTAAGTTTCTATAAAATATCACATAGTATAAAACCATGTTATATAGAATTAAAGTTTAATGAAAATTCTAAACCATGTTAGAGGAAAAACTACAGTTTTGCTGGATTGCATGAAGATTGATATAATTTTGTAATCCCATGTTAGAATGAAACAGTGTTATAGAAGTAACATATTATATGAGGGTTTCCTGTATAAGTTTAGTTTATCTATCTAACAGAGCTCATTGGTGTATGGTATAAAAAAAATTATAGACATAATAAGGAATTATTTTAGTTTTATTTTTTTTTAATATTTAACTGCTAAAAATAAGAACAATTTTTGCAATTTAATTAAAAAATATTTAAATATCAGTGCTAAAAATGATACAAAAGAGTTATTTATGAATGATATCAATTCAATGTAAAAAGCTCTACCAGTTAAGAAAATAAGAATTACAATGTTTTCAGTTCTCTATCAAGCCATCATCAACTGTAATCAAATACAAAATAATTCAAAAGAACAAAATGCAAAGAAGTACAAATAGTAATTTTTTAAATTATATTTCTATAATTTGAAATAAATGGAATATAGATTCCATTTTAAAATGATTTCATTACAATAAATGTACATATATACATATGTATATATTTTGTGTTATTAATATTCTTGTCAAGTTTGTTTGTTTATTATTGTTTATTATGTAAATCTGGGAATGCTTATATTGCATTAAGTTTTTATAGCATTCAGGCCAAAATGAAGACAGAAAGAGAATTCCTTTATCTATAAACATCTTTATAAGTCTCAATACTACAAAAGAATAAAGCAAAGATAAAAAAATCTTTATTATTTGTTTTTTTAAAACTTATTTGGAATCTGATCATATTGAACCCATACCCTATAGGTATTGTACTTACATGGTTTGACTCAACTTATCTTCCATTTTATGATTTTATATGGAAAGTAATATATAGCCAAATTTCATGGCTATCTTGTGAATATAGTACATGATTTTGCAATTTGTCTTACAAGGGGAGGTTCAGACATTTGGGTCACTGATTTTTTTATTGTTTTAAATCGCTCACACTTGTAGTAGTCCCCTAGGACACAATATAATGTGCAAACAATAAAGTGCACAACTCAAGCATTGTCAAGAAAATCGAGTCAGAAGTTTCGTGCTGAGTTCATATATACTAGAATTCACATATCAGAATGATGACTCAGTAGTGTAATCGTTATTGTTTCACTTTTGTAATTTTGTGATCACTGGTTCAGTTCTCGTTGTTAATTATTTTTTATTTTTATTTATTTATTTTATTTTTATTATTTTTTAATTACATTGTTTTATTAAATACAATTATTTATATTTTTTATTTGTTTTAAATATTTTATGTATACATTGATATCATGATTGATATACATAATTTTTTCTTTTTCAACAGATGCCACTTTCCATTCTATAAGAATACTAACTTATAATAGTAATTATTGATAATGGCATATTTATTGGCAAATGTTTCTTCAATTTTGATATTTTTTCCCATTTCTTCAAATCATCTTTCTTTAATAATTTACAAGAACCTCTTCTATGGAGAGTGCACAGACTCCAAGTGGGATGATTTTTAACTAGATTCACTAATTTTATTTTTGTTTTGAATGAAATGAAATCATGCATTTTCAGTTTCTTAACTGGCCTATATTGTTCGTTAATTGTGAATCAACTTCACTCTCATGGAATTGATTTTATTAATTAGTTTCATCAACAGAAATGCATTCCTCTTCAGATACGAGTTTCTTTTCATTTAACATTTTGATAATAGAGTGATACAACTCTTCTCCAATTACCATTGCATCTTTAGAAATAGCTTATGATGCCTGTTAATAAGGTAATAAGGAGTTGAAATAATAAGGTCATTTTCCAGAAGAAGAATTTTGCAATATGAGAAGGCATTTTTCAAACGAAAGTTTACCACTTCACTATGCATTGAATTATTATTATTTTGATTTTTGGGAATAATTACAAAATTAGTATTCTTCTTCATTTCTGCTAATCTATAATCAGGAATCATAAAATGCAATGGAAAAATTAAGGGTTTCACGAATATGCAATAAACATTATTTGGTTTTTATTACATTCAATGATTGTGATTATCAATGAAAATCATTCAGAATAGTTTTTATTTGTTACAATTGCTGAGAGAGGTAATTTCCAAATGCACCATGCTCATATTGCAGTCAGAAAATTAATATTTTTACAGAATAGAAAGTGACATCATCTGTAGACAAAAAATATATAATATAAACCATCATTGATATAACCATATATAAAATATTTAAAATAAATAAAAAAATATAAATAACTGTATTTATATAAAACAATATAAGAAAA
>AYEL01008285.1:0-31233 GCA_000484575.1 Olivierus martensii | reverse complement strand
AATAAAATAAGGTATGAATGAAGAAAATCGGATAATATCTTTAAAAATTATCGATAAAAAACGAAATATTATGCAAAGTTTCATTAATTAATTAGTCAAAAAGAAACAAAAATTTATTAAAATATTTTCTATTTTTTAAGTAAAATATGTTTATTAATGTTTTCTCTTCATTTCAATAATTTTTATTTTATTTTTTTATAAATTTTCGAATTTATAACCAAAAACATGGCATATATTGAGATCATCCACAATCGTACATAAACAGCTATAACATTTTCTACTTCACTCTAATTGGCCTTGAGATACTTTGCTGACACACTATCACATGTTGTGCAGTAAAGTAGAAGTGGCTGCAGTTTTCCATGAAACAACTGGATGCCATAAAACAATAAAAGTGCTATGCCCCTTTTTTAGTCTGGGATTGTTTACATTAGGATTTTCTCATATTTTACTAAATTATCTATTAAAATAAATCAATAAATGACCAAATAAGTAAAAATATTCGATATTTTCACAGAATTAACCAAAATTTTTATATCAGTGAGGATGATTAGCCACTAATCCAGTGTAAAATTTTTTAAATCGATATTACTATGCATGTATTCGAAAGCATTGTAATGTGTGTAATAACTTGTATTAATTTATCACTTCGTTCCGCCATGTTGGTTAGTAGAAAAGCAGACATATGCGTTCGGCAAATGCCAAGTCAGATGAAACTCAGAAGTCACGTGATCTAGTCAGATTGATCTGAATTGCCGAATGCGCCTATTATTTTTGAGTCAGGTTTTGTATTTTACCACAGAGTAAAGCCAATAACTCATTCACCACAAGGCTCCAAAGAAGGGGAGACGAAGGGGATACCACCCAAGGGAAGTCCCCCCAGGGGACTTCCCTTGGGTGGTATCCCCTGTCAGTGAGAATCATAACTTCCACCTCATAGAGTCTACTAAAAACAACCCTATGCCTCAGCATGGAGCCAATCCAACAAATAATCGTTGAACTGACTCCATGTCTGAAAGCAGCAAGGCTAATTTGCTCAAAAGAAATAGAGTCAAAAGCCCCTTGAATATCAAGGAAAGCACCGAGGGCAATCTCCTTGTACCCAATAGCCCTCTCAATGAGCGAAACAACCTCATGAAGAGCATGCTCAGTCGATTTGCCAGATTGATAGGCAAATTGACTGTGACAAAGGGGTCCTAACCAGGGCCCCATCCCTAATAAACCTATCCACCAACCTCTCCAATGTCTTTAATAAAAAGGACATCAGACTGATTGGACGATAGGACTTAGCCTCGGTATAAGAGTTACGCCCAGGTTTAGGTATAAAAGAAACCCTCACCTGCCTCCAGGACCATGGAACATAGCCAAAAGCCACACAGGCCCGAAAGACATGGCAAAGAGGAGAAACCAGAGCATCAATGCCCTGTTGCAAGAACACTGGCAAAATGCAATCTGGTCCCGCCGATTTGAAAAGCTTAAAAACACTTATAGCCCATCTTATATTAGATTGATTAATCATCCCCATTACAAGATCCCAGTCCTTCCTCGTGGCATGATAATCAGCCCATCAAGGTCAGACTGTACCCGCAAGGAGGATGAGTCCTCAATCAGAATAGATCCAGGAAAATTATTTTATTTTTTACTTTTTGAACATTATTAATGTTCAAAAAGTAAAAAGACCCAGGAAAATGTAGCCGAAAAAGTTCCTTTAAAGAGTCCCTGCAAGGGTTGGTTCTATTAAGCTGCCTGATGGCAGCTTAATAGAACCAACCCTGCAAAAATCCCAATTGGACATTATCTTCAAAGTCTGGATACCTCAGGTATATCCTCAATTCCCTGACAATACCGTTTCTGGGAAGACCTTTTAGCCTTTCTAATAGCCTTATTATAACCAATGAGTGCACTCCTATATGTGTCCCAATCACCAGTCCTCTTAGCTTTATTAAAATGCCACCTAACATTACATCAAGACAGCCCAGTCGTTCATTTCATCAAGGAACTCGCCTTGATGAGCGAGCAGTCCTGACAATTTTGGTATAGGATAAGAGAATTGCCTGTTGAATTTGGTCAACAGTCATCTCCAAATCCACCACCAAGCAAAATCTGCTCTGTATACCCTCCAAGTTAAATTTAAGGTCTTCTCTAAAGGAAGCCTAATTAGTCCTCCGAGGGTCCCTATATGTAACCTGACTAGGTGCCATACCCTGTTTATCATACGTTAAATATTGGGCATTTATAAAATTACATATAAACTGAAATTTAAGTGTTTGAATTTAAGTTTTGCGACCCCAGCATTTCGTTTTGCAACCCCAAATGGGGTCGCGATTGATAGTTTGAGAAGCGCTAGTCTATAGTTTAATAATTTTATAATCTGGTATTTTTCTAATTCAGTATTTTATAATCCAACCCACAAAAAAAATTGCTGATATTAAAAAATTTCCTTTTCTATGGTTAGAGAGCATTTCATCAATTGCATTTAAAATGAATTAAACTATATTTGGTATTTTTCTAATTCAGTATTTTATAATCCAACCCACAAAAAAAATTGCTGATATTAGAAAATTTCCTTTTTCTATGGTTAGAGAGCATTTCATCAATTGCATTTAAAATGAATTTTTCCATTATGAAAGTATAATTAGATTACGCCGCCATATCCTCATGGGATATACTGTATCTGGCGGCCACTTGTAGAGCCCATCACAGGATGGCCAATACCCGTGATGGGGTCAACCGGATGGGCCCGGACCCCTCCTGAAAAACTGGAGGTGTGGGACCCGGATTTGAACCCGGATCCTCCAGGGTGGTAAGCCAAAGCTTTACCACGCGGACATCCGGCCTTTGGTCTTCGGATAATTTTTAAAATGGCGTTCCTTACAACTATACACTCATTAAACCAAGACGAAAACAATACTTTTTAAAAGAGGTTAATCTACGAATCAAAAATTCATTAAGAGTCAGGAGTCAAATCAATAGCGCCAACCTATATCATGGCACCATTTCATGACAAAAATTAGTTAAATTCTGCGTTTTTTAATTCTTCTTCCTTTCTATCACATTCAATCTATTATTATATATTTAATAACTATTTCACTTATCTTAAAATAACCTGAGTACGTTCTATTCAGCGGTTATAAGTTTGCACTACCTCAAAACTGTTTCTTGCAGTAATTCTTTTTCGGAATTTTTAATTTGAATCAAGTGACCACAGATAACGGCTGTGCAAGTGACTGTGCATACGCGTTTTTCGTATGAAACTAAATTAATGCGCATGTGCATTAAATACATTCTTATATAGTATGCATATTTTAAAATTAATATATCCATAATACTAATAATTTCAATATATTATAGAAGTAAATTTTTAGCTTTTATTTTTAATACAGATACTCCTCATTTACAAGGGGACGTTCAGACATTCGGGTCACCGATTTTTTTTTTTTTTTGAAATTTCTGCACACATTGCTAGTTACAATAACATTTAAGTCTTATGGCTTTATAGACATTTATCCCACCAAAAATATAAATGTGAAAAAATGGGGCACGTTCTATTCTACTAGTTTTTGTTCACCAAAAGAATAGAAATCTAAAACAGTGCCAAGTTCCATTCCAATCCCAATTTTGAAAAATGAGATTTAAATACTGAAATAAATTCAATATAGTGCCAATGACACTATCTCATTTTTCGAAATTGGGTCCTCTTCAGATGATGCCGTCATTTCCCCAGACAAAATGATGATCATCAACACCAATCATTAAATCAAATTGATTCTTTTGACAATACACAACAAGAAGCATAAATTCATGTGTTGACGATATTTTGTCTTTATCATAAGGAGACATGCAGAGGAAACTATAAGTTCCCTAATAGCATAGCCCTAATCACCGTATAGTAGAATCTGGAACAATATATCCCTGGAACGGAAATCACATATGGGTGAAATATTTATGTTACTTTTAACAAAAACACAAATCCGAGGACCAGTATCAGTAGAAAAAGTAAATAACTTATTCTCTTTACAGTTTAGTTCTTGTATAATTGTACAGTTTAGTTCCCTTATAATGTCATGGATCTTGAATAAGAGCAAAGTCGTAATAGCCCCACATGACCGAAAAGGAGGCTCGGGAGTACTGCAGGTTGATCTGAATCAACCTCAGACCCATAACACTACAAATTCCTAAGGAAAGCACATTTCTATGCCTTCTCCAAAGTGTGATTATCAGAAAATTCAAAGGCCACATCCGGAATCTCGATTCTTGCCTGTATTTCGACTAGTTCATGATGATTTACAGGAACATTCACAGAAGCTATCGGTCGTCAAATCTTAAAGTAAGATTTACGGTAAAAGGAATCCGAAAATACGATAAAGTAAGATTTACAATAGGCTACATGATTTATATATTTAAATTGAATTACTTTTTGCTAAATTACTCAACTTTCAACTTTCTTTTGATAAGGAAAGTAAATACATATAAAATTCAACTTTTGTTTAGCGTGAGAAATATAGTAATATCGTATGATTTTTATATTAAAATTGAATTTTCACTATTTATTTTTTAGATTCTGGTCATGTAATTTTCTTTAGCTATATAAACTGAAGCAACACTTTTGCTATTAGTTTATTTACCAGCAACGAAGTAATTTTGAATATCAAAATAGTTTAATTATTTTGAATGGATTAACAATTCTCTTATTAAAGGTAAAACTTTTATATTTCTATTTTAAATTATTTATAAGAAAATACTGCTTGTAATTCGCCTATTCATTTAGTTTTGATTACGGAATTACGAGAATACTACGCAAATTTATTGCAGCATCTGAGCGACGAAATAAAGAAAAAACGACCACATCTGGCAAAAAAAAAAGTCTTGTTTCATCATGACAATGCACCAGCACATTCGTCAATCGTCGCAATGGCTAAAATTAACGAATTAAAATTCGAATTGCTTCCCCATCCACCTTATTCGCCAGACTTAGCACCCAGTGACTACCACCTGTTTCCTAACCTCAAAAAATGGCTTGGTGGACGACGATTTGAGAACAATGAAGCAGTTATTGATGCTGTAAATAGCTATTTTGAGGAGCTCGACGTTTCGCATTATAAAGATGGCATAACTAAATTAGAGCACCGATATGAAAAATGTATTAGCCTTTCTGGAGATTATGTTGAGAAATAACACCAAAAAAAATTTAAAAAAATGTCGTTTTCATTGTCAGGCCCGGGACTTATCAGCCGGCCCTCGTACTACTTTCTTTTCTTTAATTTCAGTTTATTTGCTCTTTTATTTGTTTATTTTCTACGGATTCCGAAATCTACTTATCATATCTACATCATAGTTCGAGAAAGTTATTTTTAAGCTAAATTTCGGTACAAGACTTGAAAGACACAATGCTTAAAAACAAATTTAAAATTTTTATTCACTTTAATTAATAAAATTAAAAGATTTTGATTGATTTGAAAGTAATTAGAAAAGCAAAATATTTTTCATATAAGTTAATGTATCTTTAAATTTTAATATGTTGACTGCAATCTTTATTTAATGATTCACTCTCGAATTGTAAACTGTATTTTAAAAAATTAAAAAATCTTGTTACTTAAGAGAGCACTATGATTTATATTGTTAAAAGATTTCCATTTACTATTCTCAAATATTTACACACACACACACACACACATATATATATACACCTTATATTATAAAGTATAAGGTTATAGAAATAAATACAATATAACGAACTAGATACATTGCTATTTATATCATTTAACTTTCTATTACAGAATATTCCAAGCACTTTTGATGCAAGATTAGTAATATTTTGATTTAATAGTTGATTCTAACTATTTTTAATTTATTCTGGAGAATCTAGACTCCTGATAGCCGGTTTACTGAAATATTCAAATTTTATGCTTACTTTGCAAATACTTGAAAATTCAGAACTCGCTAATGTCGAGGGTTAGCATATAAATTGAATATCGGAATATATGCATGTTATATGTTGGCTTATAACTTAAGAATAACTGAATAAATTTGAATGAATTGTGTCCTTGAACATTGCTTTCTTTCGAGGATTTTATTCTTGATGTCACGATAATCGGACATTCGGACCTATAGATTAATAATTAAGTAAAAAAGCAATTTGTTTATTTTGTCAATAGATGGCATTAGGCGTTAAAACAAGGAATAATTTATGGTTTACTTCTATACCAGTTAAGAGATTATGTGCGATTTTTAAACTTGTTTTGTACTGATTTAAAAAATATTAGAATTCATATACAATAAATTAACTCCATTTAAATATTGTTTGTTTATGATTGAAATCAGTTGAATGTATTTGGACAAGTGTCGTTAGATTCTTTGTTCATATGGAGAGGTTTTAGATTTGATCCCATTCATAGATATGATCCCATTTTTTCACTGCATTTTATCATCACATTAATAAATTAAAAAACTTACTTTTTCGTCCCAAGATGGCACTAAATGTTAAAACATAGAAATGACACTTAGTTTATCTGTATTATTATTGGTTTAAAACTATTAATACAGCATTTTTCAAAATGTTATTCTTAGGATGGTGAGAATATTTCGGGCACGAACCAACTGTGAAAATTATACAAGTGGACGTTTTTGAAATCGATTCCGCATAAATGTTGATTGTCATAGATTCTATATATTCTAATAAATATTTTTGTAAATTATTTTATGAAAAGAGTGGCTTCTAAATTCTTTATATTTTACAAAATATAAAAGGATTATAGGGGAAAATATCCAGTATATGAAAATATGAAATATTTATTTATATAAATCATGATTGAAATTTTTTCTTTTATCGAGAATTTTTTCTAATATATAGTAATTACAATTAAATATGAACAATACAAATAATAATTTTTTAACAATTTTGTTGCGCAATTATTTTTTAGTCTTTTAAAGACATTTTTATTAGTTTAATAGTAATATATTTTCACCCTTCTATGTTTACTTAAATTTAGTTTTAGAAAAGTTCTATAATTGTTATCTTTATAAATTATAGAGCAATATAACATAATTATTTAGAAATATTACATAAAATATGTTCGTATTTCATTTGAGATACAGAAGAGTTCTGAAATTGTGAAAAGAATTAGGATTTATTGATTTATTACTCAAAACATGCTATATATATAAACAGAAACCAAATATAGTAGTTTACTCATAAAATAGCATGTTTATTTTTCTGAAAGAAATTTATTTGGTTTATATTTTTTTTAAATTGGCAACAAAATAAACTGCTTCTAAATTGTAGTACATATTTTTTATATATACTGTACTGTATATTTTTATTCTTTTAGATAAGAAAAAAGACATTTTCACTGAAACCAAACAATTTCGTGCTAACATATGTCATTATCCCAATCTGTGGTCATTATATAAATTTTTTTGTTTTGTGCTGTCTTTTACTGTGCTAAAAATTTCAGGGGATTAAATATCTAAGAAACACCCATGTTTCAAGTTTTATCGAAATCGATTGAAGGATGCGATCTGAAGAGGTTTCGTAGAAAAGGGGGGGAAAGAAGTAAAACGACACTTTTTGCGGATTTTACATCTTCAAATCATTTTTCATTTTTACATTTTCAAACATCTCTAGTTTTTTAAATTTGATTTTAACTATCAAATTTGTCAATTTATAATCTATTGGATTTTTTTTTTTTTTGGATGTAAATATCAGGATGATGATAATTAACTTAGAACAGGGCTGTCCAACCGGCGGCTTACTGCTGTAATGAATACGGCCAACATAAAATCGTAAATTTTCTTAAAAAATTGAGATTTTTATGTACTTATTTCTTTATTTTTGAAATTTGCAGTAACATCATTAAGTATCCCACTAATAAAGAAAAATAAATTTGTTTCATTTTTGTACTAAAAATATATATATATAAAAAATGAAGTTAATGAAGTTTTTATTATTTAAATACCCATTTTCCTATTTCCATTTTCTAAAATATTTCTTATTTCAGTGGTTAAAACTCCTTGATCCGCTCAATGATTTTAAAAAAATTTCTGAACAAGAAAAAGATAAAGATTATTATGCTACGACAGTTTTGTATATTTGTCATCGTGGATGGATATCATATATTGTATATTATTTATTAATTTTTTTGCTTAATAACTATCGTTGGAATTTTTATATTTTATGTGCGGCCCGAGACAATTTTTCTTCTTCACATGTGGCCCAAGGAAGTCAAAGTTTGGACACCCCTGACTTAGAACGAAATTTAGAATTAATTTCAGCCGAAATAATTCTTGTAATAAGAGATAATTTATTGTACTAAACTTATCTATTGTGCTCTCAATACTGCACTGCATTTATCAATAAAATCGCTAATATTGAGCGCAAACTGATTTTAAACAACTTAACATAGAAAAAAACTAACATAAAAATGCAACCAATACAATATACTCGAATCTTATTGTATCTCTATTCCCTATTCTGCATAATGGGCATTTATGTAGTTATTACTACAACTTATCAATCCGTACTTAACATAGCTTAATTTACGCTCTTATTAATTTAAAAAATTACTTAATTTGCAAGAAAGAAGTACCATTCTCACTTAAACAAAAATTTTGATGGCAAAATTTATATAGAAGACATAAACTAAAATATTTTATTATAAAAAATTAATTATTATGAATAGAAAATTTCCTTTAAAACTAAACTATGTAAACATTATTTTTATTTTTCCTTTCAGATTATTTGTCTAATTTATTAATCAGAGATATGCGATATTCATGGACAATACCTGAATTAATAAAGTTACAAATTCTCATCCAGAAAAAAGTGAGCATATATAGAGCCTATAATCTATATATATATTTTTTCAATGTTAATAATGTATTATACACCATTCCATCATATCTAGAAAGAAAGATTGAGGGCAATGTACAATAAGTGCTGCCTGGTGTATCTAGTCTAAAAATTACAAAGTATCTGCTTAAGTAGGTCTTAACACTTGATCGGATCGTACTGGGATTTTCGGTAGTAATAAGACTACCATTAAAATTATTATTTGTCTATTAAGTTTAATATGAGATCTTTAATGATACAAACGAAGCGTGACTAATTTTGTTAACGAGTTAGAAAATTCTTAATTATAATATCGAAGATGGATTCTTATAACGTGATTAAGTCATATAATAAATTCTAATTAAGAATTTTTGTAAATCACAAAACTAATAAAAAACATTTTTTTATATCTTTGTTGCTGGAAAGAAGATTTATAATTATCGTTTTCGATATTGTTATTATTAGTAACTTTTTAAAATTAAAAAAAATAATAATAATCTAATAAGGTTAATTTTCTATATTTGAAGAAGAAAAAAAAAAAGAGGTTAAGCATGGTTTTTATAATTACGATATTAAACATTCTTACACAAGAAGTTACATACTTGAATGTAAGACTGTTGAAAGTACGGTCAAGGCAGAATAACTTTTGTTTTATTATCAAGTACCGAGTAACAATGTGATAAACATTTCCTTTGCTCTACCATTATGGTAAACTATCTGTTGTATGGTTATAAAATTTGTATGTTATTAATGATAGTAAATTTTAATAATTTTATAATTGTTCAGATTTAAATCAATAGTCAATGTTCAAAATATATATGATGATGTTTGTTGATGAGTTGTTTTTGAGATTTAATATTTAAGTCCACTTAAAACATAATTATTTTTCTGTTATTAAAAATCAGAATGTCATAACTATGTTCCTGATGAAATGCAACAAAACAATTTCGAATCATTATAATTTTATTTTAAAATTATAATAATAAAGAAAACAATTTAATGTTCACGTCTGCACGCTCCTTCAACTTTTCTATAATTTTTTTATGCCTTAAAACATAATTTATAATTATTTCTATTTTATAACAATAATTAGGAAAAAATTTCACGATATTTTATTTTGTTTCAATAATTTCTTTTTAAAACAAAAGAAATTATCATGTATTTTTGTGCTTGAAAGTTTTATTAACATTGCTCTCGTTCACGCCATAATTTGTTAAAAATTGTTATAAACAAAAATCGCATGATATAACATCGAATTACTTAAAAACAAAAGTTAACGTAACTAATTTTTTTCTTCTTGAAATAATAAAACGATTTAAAAGCCATTGAGTAACAAAATATAAGGTCGACTCACAATCGTCATTCCGTTCGAATGATTTTTTATATTTACATCAAGACATTAACCAGCTAAATGACTTATTACAGTTACGCTTTTTTTTAATACTAAATTATGTAAATAGTAGATGGCTGTAAACAATAACCAACTAAATCAAAGATTTGACGCTTGGTGAATAACAAGAACTGGTCAAACTGCACGGTCATAATGCACAGGTATAACAACGAATTGCCATGCAAAGCGGCGTGTGGGTTGAGTAGTGTCACCGACACTACAGTCGATTGAAGTACAAAACGGCTGAACTGTTCTACCTGTCAAGACAACAGCAGCAATTGTATACAAAGGTAGGTTGTGTTGAGTTAACAGTGTCTCTGTTTTATACTACAAAAAACGATTTTACGTTCATTTAAATCATAAATCACATTTTCTTTTACATTTCTAGAAATCAATTAATCAGTTTTTATGTATTACAACATGTATAAGATTAATTGATCACTGTTCGTGTTTCCGACGTTAATCTAGTGAGTGAATATGAATTATCACTTTTTGATTACCATCTATTTGAGTTTAATAGAATGTTATGGAGATAATTCTGTTTGTTTGTCGCCAAGAAGTTTAACGTGACAGATTTTCATAAATTAAATGCGTGTTACAAGTTGGCGACAGTTCAATCGCGTATCACAGGTGATCAACACGTGAGACGTGCCAAAAATTAGCATTTTCAAAGTTCAGTACTATTGATTTGAACTACTTTCCTATATTTACTTTATTGACATTCTAACCCATTGATTTTTTAACCGAAATGATGTTATTGTCTGAGAATTCTTAGAATTTTTATAAATGGCTTTTCTTAGAAGTGTGAGTTATGTTATTACATTCTATAGAAAAATTTTTCGTTGTTATAGATATATGGAATACTGTATATACATTTTATCGTATTTTTTTCGAATTACAGAAAATATATTACATTTATTACAGAATTATATTACAGAAATAAATTGGAATTGTTCTATAATTGTATTGAATGCGCGTGTTAACATGAATCCAATTAGCTGAAGTGAAAATATAAAATTAAGTTATTAATTTTTTTCTAAAGATTAATTAAAATTCTCTAGTGTATTAAATCTATACCATTTTATAACTGAATGAAGAGCGTTTTTAAATCTGCAATGTCACGATTGTTAATGAAAATTATCGACAAAAGCGTGTACAAACGTTACCATCATCAATTTTTTGATATTATCATCTTAACTCTTATATAAAATCGCTTCTTGTGATTGCAGAATATTGCATGCTATTTTATAAACTTTCCACTTATATACAATATATTTTTAATCTTACATTGCTATCAAATAATGTCAGCATAAAGGATTATTAGGTTGTAGGTCATGAGTTAATCTTTATAAGATCTTATGATTCCGGTTAGCCTAGAAGAAACTTTTCCAATCCAATGAGCCAAGGTCAGTCAGAGACACGTTTTAGTTGACTTATTTTCTATTAAATTTAATTCTATAGCGTTGCATTATAAGAGGAAATCCAATAATGTTGCAAAGTATTGTGTAGCATATCTATAATTGAATGATTTAAATCGCTGATTGATAATGTCGTAATATTTTTTTCATATTAATTATTCTTCTTTATAAAATTTTATTTACGCAACACTTCTTGGATTTTCCAAAAAAGTATTGCGAATCCTTCTTTATTGTTAAATATAATTGGATAATCAGTTCGATCGTTAATCTAGTATTTATCATTTCAATCTTTACTTGAATAATATAGTTCTAGGAGTTTCATTTTAAAAAAATTTACCTCATCATTTACGAGAAAAATCGAGTTATTTGTGTTTGGAAATAGCACTCCTTGGAAATTTAATATATTATATTTCCGATAATTTCTACACGAATTTGTTGTCATAGATTTACTGTTTTACATTACAAGGCAGGCAACGGTGCTTAACCTACTTATCTATTAACTAAACAAGTTCTTCTTGAAATAACTACTCGCTGCTTAGTTCAAATTAATGGTTCGAATATACGTCCACTATTTTGGAATAATTAAAGATATGAGATTAAAAAATGAATATCGAATTTTTTTAAAATCTATCAACTAATTCAAAAGTTATGAAAGAGAACTTCAGAACTGAGAGCCATTTTTAAAGTCATTGACGCTACAAGATTACTTGAAGTGATGAATTAGCTAAGTTTTAGCTTAAATTCCCAACCTTAGGGTGCGTGTCCATCTGAGAGAAAAACTGTCGCTAGAGACTCTCTCGAGAGAATTTCGCAAATGGACATCCCTCGCAGGGGTGTGTCCATTTGCGAAATTCTCTCGAGAGAGTCTCTAGCGACAGTTTTTCTCTCAGATGGACACGCACCCTTAATTCGGAAAATTCATCTTCAAACTTAAATATTATTATAAAAGTGCATAAAAGTAACAAAGGAATTATTTTATTTTAATAAACTATATAAATTTTAAATTTATATTATTTTTGCGAGTTGTGAAAGTATTTTCATATCGTATATTTCATAATGAGTCAGCAGAAATTTTGTTGTCTCATTGTGAAGTTAATCCTCATAATACGGGGGATACGTTCCGCTTTATATGAATCAGTGTTATATTATCCACACAGGTAATATGAGATCCGTATAACACGGTATAGTCGCGTTATAATACCTTAAACTGAGAAACATATTCAGGAAAACTTTTGTACCTTGGGCGGCTTTTTTTTTCAAATTGGCATAAATAATTTACTAATCACTATATTTTTAAAACAACCGCAGTAATTGCAAACTATGGTAGTTGCCTTCATAATATATTTTTTCAGATTTTAATAATACCTGCTAATATTTAAAAATATATAAAACAATTTGTTACAAATGTTCCAAACTACAAGGCATAGCACAAAAGTAAAAAATATAGTTATTTTTTATGATTTTTATTTTTGATTGTAAAACTAATCGTCTAATCTTATTTTTCTCTGGTGTATCAGTCAAAATCCTGCTTTATCCTTTCTTCTTGTCATCATTCTTGGTCTTCTTTGGAGGAACTTTTGGAAATAGGCGTATTTCTTCTAATGATCTCAGAGAATATGTTATATGCGAAACATTGCAGCATTGAGAGATTTTTTAGCACTCAATCCTAATTCTGTCATTGCCTTAATGTCACTTGTCAAGTTTTCATGCAAAATTTGGGATATTTTTCCCAACTTTACTCCAAGGCATCTAAAAATTATAGACAATTATTAGTAAATCAAGGGGTGGGACCCGGGTCCTCCAGAGTGGAAAGCCGAAGCGTTTCCACGCAGCCGATCTGGTCAACCGTGATTAGTCATTTGTAACAGAATGAAAAGGAATAACCATATTTTATAAATATATATAATAAATTTTAACAAAAGACAGTAAAGTGTTTCAGAGCATTTTATACTGTTTTGAATGTTTTATGCTGCGATTATAGCGTCTCTATGGATGAAATGCAAAAGTAACAAAAAGCTTTCATGTGAACGAATTTTAAAAGTGCATTTGTAAGTAGATTTGGTAGATTTATAGTAAATAAAATTTTATGAGTTTTAACAGTTTTTTCTTTGTTTCTTTGCATTTTCTCATCATAATTAAGTTATTGGTATACCAAGTTATTTACATAGTTAAACAATATATTAACTTGCACAAAATTTTGTGATTATAATGTAAACTGGCAAGATTCTACTTTCTGCTAGTTTACTATTGGAGTTTCCGAAATACAGTATCTGATTGTCTCAGGAATATTTTGCTAATGGCGATAAAGATACCTTGGTGGATGAATTGTAAATTGAATTAATACAGCTAGGCATGGGGGTATAATTTTACCTATAATTTCCTATGTTCTAATGATTCGATCAATCATATTTGCATCAATGGCTCTAAGTATTAAAATATCACAACTCAAATTTACCAATTGGTATCAGCTGAGCAGATAAAATCAACTCTTTCACAGTTTTCAAAAAAGTTATACATTAGTAGAATTGAAAAATTAATTTTGGAAAATATTTTACAATGTGATATAGAATGAGTTTATGTATACTATATATGAATTGATAATTGTAATGATTCAATGCCATATCATTGTCCAGCAACAAAAATATGAATTGGAATAGCTGCTTTATTATAATACGTGGGCATAAATGATCAAAGAATATTGGATATACCGAATATTGGGTGGTTATGTCATTTTTTCAGCCAACTAATTAGAATGAAGCAGTTATATTTAAACCATCTTAAATAATTGGATTACACACTACATGTCTTTTTAGTGGAGATTGTGTTAAGTCCATCAATTTCCTTCTCCTCCCTGATTGACCCCTTACAGAAATGGACAAATTATGGAATAATATGTTCTTCATTAGAATATTATGCTTTTAAAAATTGAAAATGACATTAAAATAATTAAAAAAACAAAAACTGGCTATTCTACAAAAATGATTTTTGTAGAATAGCCAGTTCTGAAATGAATGAACATATATCATTTTATTTTTACTCCATTATGTTCTATTTGTTTTTTATTTTTTTCAGTTGTTTCTGTAAATTAAAAATTATTGGATAGTTGTTTATATTCAAGATGTTCAGAAGTTTTAATCTATATAGTTAAGATTGAAAAAAACAAAAACCATCTGAACAAAGAGAATTGAACAATATCAAATAGTTCCCTTTATCCTATGCTGAAATACCCCATGCCTTTAGTGTTGCTTCACTGCAGTTAGATGGATATTGAGAGATGCACATTCTTTCCATAGAGAAAACTTGTCAAATATGATGTACAGTCGATTCCAAAAAGGTGTTCACCTAGGTGGAAGATGTTCGGCTTCCTTACAATACTTACAAACCAATGAGATTATCAGGCGTGAATTTGAGTTTGCAGGGCTTTGGACGATTCCATTTATTTTTTCTAAGCAACAGGGTTAGATACTTTGTATTAGGTACTTAATTTTGCATTATTATGTCTGTTGTTAATGACAGGTGTTCAGTCATTTTATCCAAAAATTGATTTTGAGCATTTGTTAGGAAAGTTTCATTTTATTATTTACAAATTAATCTATGTTGTTATTAATTTAGGCAAAATGCAACATTATATAATCATAACTACAAGTGTAATTAAGAGATAAGTTGTCAAAGCATCAAGCAAAGCAGTGGCAATAACATAATTGCAACTATGGGAAGTATTTTATTTAAAAATGCATTAAAATGTTTTATTTGAAAATGTATGCTTCATTCTATTTGTAATAAAATTAAAAACTGTTCCAAATGATTCTCATTGATAAAAATGCTTAATATCTGTTGATTAACCAAATGATATTTATTTCGTTTCCATGACAATTTTATCAACTTTATCGTCGGTTTATAAAAAAGAAAACAAAAATTGAATGTGTGTGTCAAAATGAATTTTGTGTTATTATGTCTGTTTTGGTTTTCTACTAATTTTTCTAATAAGAGTTTAATATTTGTGTTGGATAGTCAAATTTATAGGTCATGTTTCACCATGCCTTTCTGAAAATTCGATATAAAGACAAAGCGTAATAGATTTTAATTATTACATATTTATGTATTATGTTCTATTTATCGCTATTTTAATAAAAATATCTTTAACTTTGTATTTTTATTGTTTTCACCCAAAACATTATAAAACAATTGGATTTGATTTGTAAAGATATAAATGCTAATGTGAGTTTTTACAAAATTTCATTTTAAAAAATCATTCCTTACAAAATACTGATTAATTATTATCATTAAATGTTTATCTTGAACTAGTCATATATAAATATGCATTTGATTCAGATTTATCAAAATAATTGTCTTTCGAATATATATATACAGTGGATTCCGTTTAATTGGGACACATTGGGACTAAACCATTTTGGCCTAATTAAGTGGCTGCCCCAATTAAACATAATAAATTCTAAAATAAAATATGTAATTTGTAGGTAAATAAATAATGAATAAATTCTAAAATAAAATATGTAATTCGTAGGTAAATAAATAATAACTAAAATAAAATATGTAATTTGTAGATAAATAAATAATAGGTAAAAAATAATAATTAGGTACAAATATGTAATTCGTAGGTAAATAAATAATAGGTAAAAAAATAATAATCAGAATATGTAATTCGTAGGTAAATAAATAATAGGTAAAAAATAATAATTTACCTATTTTAATGCATATGTAATTCATAGGTAAATAAATAATAGGTAAAAAAATAATAATTAACTACCTATTTTAATGCTTTATTAAAATAGGTACCTAATTATTATTTTTTTTAGCAATTTTCTCTGATTTAGTCTTCAACACTGGGCTGCTGATATTCACACCTTGCCCACTATCTATAGAAAACCATTGATCTAATGCTTCTTCGACTTCTGGACTCTTAACTATAGAAATCCATTGATCTAATGCTTCTTCAACTTCTGGATCTACTATAGAAATCTATTGATCTAATGCTTCTTCACCTTCTGGATTCTTTTATCACGCTTTCTTTTGGATGTTCCCGAAATTTCTTTCTGTAATGCCCAATCGAAATCCATTGATCTAATGCTTCTTCGACTTCTGAATCCTTTCCATTGTGCCTCTGACTTCGTCTTCAACACTGGACCGCTGATATTCACGCCTCGCCGCTAATTATAGAAAATCAATTGATTCTAATGCTTCTTCGACTTCTGAATCCTTTCCATCACGCTTTCTTTTGACTAATGCGCTTCTTTGACTTCTGGATCCTTTCCATCATGCTTTCTTTTGAATGTTTCCTTCTTCGACTTCTGAATCCTTTCCATCATGCTTTCTTTTGGATGTTCCTCACACCTTGCCTGCTTACTATAGAAAACCATTGATCTAATGCTTTTTTGCCCGCTAACTATAGAAAACCATTTGATCTAATGCTTCTTCGACTTGTATCTTAACTATAGAAATCCATTGATCTAATGCTTCTTCAACTTCTGGATCTACTATAGAAATCTATTGATCTAATGCTTCTTCACCTTCTGGATTCTTTTATCACGCTTTCTTTTGGATGTTCCCTTCGACTTCTGAATCCTTTCCATCACGCTTTCTTTTCGATGTTCCTTTTCTTTCTGTAATGCCCATTCCTCACGCAGTTGAATTTTCTTGTTGTAGGAGATGTGCTATGGTAGATTTTGGTTTATTTCAATTGTATTAAATGGCTGGCTTTTAATTTTATCCAACCAACCAATTTTACTTGAAAGTGCAAAATCCTTTCTTGACATCTTGGCAAAAATTTAAAATTTTAAATAAAATCGACATTGTATTCAATAAATGAATATCGCTAGGTACATTAACAGTAGACTCTTAAGTAGACGCACATTTGCCAAACTCACAACGATAGATAACTGTTTCTCATCATGCTAGTGTTGCCTAATACAGTATTGTTATATATTATTTATCAATGATGATATTTATTTATAATTTTACTAAAGAATGGATGTTTATATTAGTGCAGCGACAGCGTGTCAATGATGTGTATGTAATAGGACGCAAAGAAACGACCCACTCCGTTGTGTTAGTCGGTATTGTCTGGTAGAAAGGTTTAACCTGAAAAGTTACCGGTACAATAAATTGTTGTTATAATTTTTATATAAGGATAAAGAAAGCACACAACAAGTATTAGTGTACGTAGTGTTGCCATACTTTTGAAAATTCGAAATATATCAAAAATTGAAAATTTCTTTTCTGCTACTGTCCCAATTAAATGAAAAGTTTTCCCAATTAAGCATTTAAATTATGTATTAGTTTATTAGTTTGGTTTCTATTTTTTGAGATTTTGTCCAATTATGTGGCTGCCCCAATTAACCAGTGGCCCAATTAAGTGGAATCCACTGTATACTACTAATAAATCTGGTTATTATAATTCATAAAACATCACTGCCATTTTCAATATGAAATTTTTTTCAGTTTAAACTTCGAAAAAAACCACATATGCAAATAAAATTTCATTCTTATCCTTGACAGGAATATATAAAAAACTTTATATATAGTTTATATGGCAGCAAACAAATACTGCATATTTATATTAGCATATTAGAATTTTAAAAAAAATAAATCTGTAAATATCATATTTATAATTACCAATATTCAAAATTTAAAAAATGATATTAGAGTGCAGGGCTGCTGAGAGAAATTTTCGGGCCCATGACAAGCCTGTGGTCCGGGCCCCACTTAAAAAAGTACATCACTATAGGTTTAATAAAAAAACCATAAAAACATTAAACATTTATTTAAAAAAGTGTACAATAAATTCAAAATTCAAACAAAATACAAACATTAAATAAAAAGAGAATTTTTAAATTTTTTCATCTAAGGTTTTAAATTTTTTGGCCTCATCTGAGATGAGACCAAAAGTTTTAAAAACCTTCGATGAGGGATGAATAAAAATTTTAAAACCTTCATCTATCAAAATATTATTAAATATAAAATAGTTTATTTTGGCACAAGTGCTTTGGATAGAGACAGTGCGCTCTTGTTGTGGCTCGCAAACTATCGGACACATTATGTGACATGTTAAGGCTTGATGGTTGGGCCCTTTTTGATGCCGGGCCCATGACAAAAGTCTCGGATGTCACCTCCTCTTGGCGATCCTGTTAGAGTGTGTTATCTATTTACTCAATTTTTAACTAAAAAGTCTGCCTGGCTTGAAATAGTGAGCAGCGATTACTCTTTTCAGTTCCAAGCGCTATAATCAACCCATCTCATTTGTATACCTCACCCCTATTCTTATTCAAAACGGATCCGTCCATTTTTAGCTTCCACTATGCAGGTTTGAATTCACCTACTTTTTATAACCGATCAACTTCCGTAAGTTCAGCCCCTGCGAAGTAAGTGAACACTTTTTTGGAACCGACTGTACATACAAATATTTGAGATGAATTTAGACTAAACTGATAACAAGGAAAAGTTTTCTTAGTAAAATTTTGGAATATAATTAACTTTAAAATTTTGAATTATAATAAAGTCTAATTTTTTAGACTGAATACTTCAAATTAAAAAGATTTTATTGTATTTGCTCAATGCTTCTATAGAAAGTTGTAACATGAGAAAAAGCTTATTCTGAAATTTTTGTCAACAACATATCAGTAAAACTCAAAACAAGAAAATTATGAGAACTTTCATTTTATTTTCTTTTCTAAACCATAGAAGGAATAATTACGAGAAAAAAAATGTATTAATATTGTAAAATATTTTATTTTATGACATATTTAATATTTTTTTATAATTTGTACTTTTAAAACAGTAAATAAAATATATCAAAAAGTGATGATAGTGTCTATTGTGTAAATTGCATAATAAATTTTATGAAACTCCCATCAGATACAGAGGCTTTTGTATTATTTTGAAATATTTTTTAACTTAGCAGGTTATGAAACTATCTTCTTGTTAAAATATTCAAATATAAGATAGTTTAGTTACTGAATGATTGTTGACAGTCATCAAGCAGTCTAGTCACTACTATATATAAGTAGTAGTCGACTTATGATGGGCTTCTGTTCCAACATTTCTGTTGTAAGTTGATTCTGATGTAAGTCAAGGACTTTTTTAATTCTTGATTTGTTTGATTTCTCTTTTAATATTTTCATAAATTAGATTTCTATTTAACTTAAAATAGTTAAAATATGTATAAATTTACATAAACATTTATAAATTATTTATTAACACATACAATTAAATACATAAATACAAAATTAAGAAAGAAAAATTTAGGAAATTTTTTCATCAAAATAATAGTATTTTTCCTACTGGACATGATAGGTTATGATAAGATACAAAATTGCAACAAGAGAAACAAACATTTTGATTATTGATTAGCAACTAATATGCCAAAGGCTGTGATAAATAAACTAGGGCTGTTACGTATTGTTGAAAGGCCTTGTTTGCCAACTAATGGCAATGCTGCAATGCATATACAAAAGCAATGTGATATATTTATGTATATGCAGGCAGAAAAGTTGAATTAGAGAATTTTTAATAATAATTTTTGGCCATCGTAAGCGTGAATTGTAAGTCGAGGACTACCTGTACTCTTGTTTACTAGCAACATTCGTGTTGTTAGTAAACAAGAGTATAGAGCAGTGACTAGGTTGCTATTCAGCATCCAACTGGTTAAGATTGTTGATTCATGTTTGTTGACAGTCAACAAACATGAATCAATAATTTTAACTAGTCATCTATGTAATTTATATATATTGCTACTTTTTTGTTTTTAGCACAAAAAATTTAAACTATGGATCCTCAGATCAAACCAAATAGATAAAATTAGTTATCAAAAGAATTAGAATTATAACAAGTGTGGCCACTCACCTTGGGCAGAAAGAAGTCACGTACAAAGTGAGCATCCAATAAACTATTATTAGAGAGAGAGAATGTAATAGATTTGTAATGTTAAATGACATAGGAAGAGAGAGTCATGCAAATTGCAACATCACACTGTAAAAACAAAGCTTTCAGTTTGATGAAATTTTTTTATGGCATACAAAATGTATTTGCCCTGGGTACAGAAACATCTAGTTATATTGCTGGTAGGAATTATCAGATAATGAAGATACAGTGTTCCCTGGTTATAACACAGGCTTGTGAGCTAGGGATCCAACCTGCTTTACAAGACAACTGCACTATAATTAATGGTAATTATTCTTTAATGGTCTAAAAACTTTTAATTTTATATTATTGAACATGATAAACATAGCTGTGCATTTTGTGTTTTTTAATAATCAAAAGGAAACTGACATGAAATGGTGTGAATAGCTAATAAGAACCTTTACATGGCATTAATCCAGAGTGTTACAGTGGTTTACATCCAGAATGACTGCAAATACCAGAATTATATGAAAAATCATAAATTTTATCCAAAATGGACAGATTATAGTTCAGTAAGACCCTGCTTAATGCTGTTTCGATATAACACGGTTTTTTTTAAATTCTATATTTTTATTGATTCACTTTGGCGTGGATTTTCAAACCATTATCCTTACATAAATCCTAAATCGCAGAAATTTGTTGCATTGATACTCCTATGCTGTCTCACAGTGTGTTTGATATCAGTGCAGTGCAGTTTATATGAAAGTCTGCTGCAGTCAGATTCATATTTATTAATATGATCAGTCATTAATGTTATTTTACAGTAATAAAAATAACAATTATTCCATTTTAGTTTTAAGCTGAATGCTGCCTACTATAGTTCCTGAAGTTTAGAACGTTATTCTTTCATCAATATCATTGTTTATAGCTTACTGCAATCTGATTACTGCTTTTTGTTCTTAAGGCTTTTTGTTTATAGCTTACTGCAATCTGATTACTGCTTTTTGTTCTTAAAACTTATGAAATGATTTATAAATATATTGAATGATTTATAAATACAAATTGATATTAGCAATAAAAAAATGTCTATAATTAATGTAATGCAATAGTAATAATACATGCTACAAAATAAAATTTAAAAAATGCTATGTATATATATTTTTATTCACTGTCCTGTTTCACCTATCCTCATTATTTATTTGTTAAAATGATCTCATTTAACGCTGTTTCATTTAGCACTTTTTTCCTTGGAACATATCCCCTGCATTAAACGGGGTCTTACTGTATTAAAAAAATTTTTAATTTTCTTCAAAGATATTTTGAAATTTATCATCATCAGAATTATTAGTATGAATTCAAATTTCTATTTTATCATAAATTGTAATAACTAGACATTACGCATTCATGCAAATGAGTGGAAATCATGTGATTTAATCTTATAACTTTAAATATCATTGGAAAAACTTTTCTGGTCTCTTACAGGGAATAACTAAATGGTGAACATTATTAAAGCCACTCTATGCTCCTATACAAAAGTACAGACACGCTTTTCCCTAGACTTTGCTGACAGTGGAAGTCTTTTATTGGTTAACTCAGTGTCATGTGGGTCTCAGATGCTATGTTTGAGACATTGTTGAGGAGCTAAGCTTGGAGCTAAACTGAGTCTGGCTACAAATGGTGGCAGATAGTAATTTTTCAATTATCTATATATATTTATCTAAATCATTTCTTAATTTGAAGATGCCTGGTTTTGCAGCTTTTGGTTGTTGTAATAGAAATGGTCTATTTTTTATATTTTTGAGTAAAAACTTTCCAGCATGCCATGACATTGGCAAACACATTAATTGAACAATATTATAGAACAAGAATTTATTTCAGCATCACAAAAATAAATGCCCAATTGAAAGAAAAAATGGAAACAAAATGTGGAAGTCAAAGTATGGGAATGAAAAATGCTGTCTTAAGTTATTAAGTGTTTTATTTATAATATATCTGAATTATTTATTAATTAATATATAATCTTCCACTTATAGAATGACTGTATATGTAAAAAAATAAGCTCTAATTCAAAGTGGAAAAATAATTTATAAAAGTATACTGGAGAAGTACTTTCGACTTCAAAAACTCATCTTCAGCTTTTAAAATTAGAATATATAACATTTTTGGAATATAAAATGCAGAATGTTATTCAATTATTTTTTCACTTTGAATTAGAGATTATCTTTGTGAGAGTCACGTGATCGGACAAAAGGAACTGTGAGGGTCACATGATTCGACGAAAGTTGAAAACATCGTAATTAATATCACTTATGAATGTTACTAGTGAAAAACATCACGTACGAAAGATGATAATTAAGAACAAGAACAATCATAGTTGTCATAAAATATGAAGATAAGGGGACTGCCCCGGAAACCACATCGAAAATAATCGTTATTCGGGTGACAATTATGGATTTATGATCCGAATTATCAGGTCTAGATAAGGTCCAAGAGAGAAACCGGGCCAAGAACAGTCACCTTGAAGCCCAGACTGCTTGCCTTTTATCTGATGGGGGGAGGAGACTGTCAACGATATAAGGACCCACTAAACAAAGGGTCGGGGTCGGGCCATACCCTCCATATAAATAGAGAGAAGAAGGGTCGGGGTCTTTCCTTGTCTTTCCTGATTATCCATGATCGTTGTCTCCATCTTCCTGTTCATCCCGTCTGACAATGCTATTTCCGAGTTTGTCTGTCCATTGCCGAGTTCAACGGCTTGTTCGTCTGTTCGTATTCACCATCGGCTTCATCAAGAACTCTTTCAACCTTTTCCGGAAGCCCAGCATCGTCATTATTCTTCACTGTAATCAAGATCATTTTGTACGTTTGCGATCACCAATAGACCATCGATTGTTTTACCAGTGTCAAGACTTCAACGACAAGGTATTTATCCTTCCACCAATGTGTTAAACTGTTGACATGGTATGATAATGCAGAGGAATCTCTCTCATTAAATGTTTATTGTTAATGTTAATTTGAGTTGTGTGACTTATTGTGTCTACTAGTTCTCCTGCCCCATCCTTACTCACGCCACAACCGCGTTTTTTTCGGCCAGAATCTAACTGTGTTGTTGGGACACATTCTAACCCAACTGGTGTCAGAAATCCTGACTAAGGCATTTAAGGTTTAAGCCTGTGCCTGACCCGTCATGAAGGCTCCACATCTTTTTACATATACAGTTATTTATTAATTATTTTCTTATATATTATTTATGTATTAAAATGTTCAAGTTACTTTTACTATTTTAAAAACAAGTTAAGTACTTTATATTATACATCTATTGCCCAGATTATTTTTAAAACTTGCCTAAGCAACTTATAAAAATAAAATGTTATTTAAATGATTTATACAGTAATTTCTAGCATGAAAATTTGGCAGTCTGTGTTTCCTTAGAACTAATGGTAACATTGTATTTTTTTTCCTACTATATCTAAATACCAATAAGTTATAAAACAGAGTGTATTTCTAATTTTTTATCCAGCATTTTTTAATTATCTTTAAGGCAGAACAATAATAAATAATTCTAGGTAACCAGTATGATTACTACCTTCACATAAGTTTTAATTATGTATAATATAATGGGGAAAAGGGGATTCTGTTTTGAATTGGTACTATATCTAAGCTTCGTGTTAGACATGATGTCTCAAACATGGCAGCACTCAAAGTCATGTCCGTACTTCTCTATTGGAACATAGAGTGACTTTAAACATTATTAGATTGCAGCACCACCTGCAGACTTTTATATTTTTAGAGGAATTACAATTTAATTTTTATTTCTTAATTTTTAAATTATTAATAACAATAAAAAATTTTGACTGCTGCAGAAATCTGAGGACTAGACCTTTCTATTGATATACTGTTTATAGGAATTGGATTTAATGTATATGATGATGATAATTCTGGAAATACTGTTAGTTTTGGTTTTATTATTGTTGAAAAATGGTGATGAGAAGTTAACAAAATGAAAGAATGCCTTGATAAATTCTTGTTAATATAATATGTATTATATTTTTCTCAGAATCTCTTTCAAAGGGACAGATAACAGGAAAGACCCATGATATAAACAACAGCATTATATCTGGGGAGCACTCTGCATTAAATGAGAATAGTAGCATTAGCATTGATGCAGAGAATGGTGATGATGTACCATGTATCATTCACAATTTTTCATAGAAAAAAATAATATGAAGCAACAGAAAAGCAGTAAAATAAGGCCTGGGGGCTGGATCTGGTAGGCCATATATTACTATTAATTCTACTACTATAGAATATTCTTTTAGTTTATATTTGATTCACATACATTTTATTCAGATTTATTTTTTATAAAAACATTCATTTTTTAAATAATTATTTATATGATTTTTTTATTTACATTCTTATGATTAAATAAAATGATAAAATTGTTAGTTCATCTTGCCTAATCTTTAAATGTTTTAATATAACTCTTCTCTTAAAAAGTTTAGGTATTCCATACTAAAGCAAAGGTATGGAACATATTAATAGTGATAAATATATCAGATAATAAATGGTATAAAATTATAAAGATTATAAAATTAATCTGAATAAAGAAATTATATTGTGTTATACAGACCTGACATTGATCCAAAAAATTGCATCAAGAAAGCTGAAACTGATAAAATATATAAAATTATTTTTGAACAAAAAAGTAATGTAACTGATCATCAATTACAAAGTTTCACATTAAAAAAATAATGAATTTTTTCATGAAAAGACAATTTAATATTCAATCGAGTTCTTTTCATTTGTTAATAAAAGTCCTTTAATAATAATACAGTTGATTCTCATTATTTGCAGATTCCATATTCATATATTTGACTATTTGTGAAAATTTATTTTTAATCACAAAATCGTTTTCTGTAGTGCTTTTGCGCTTATTTGCAGATTCCTGCTGACTGGTGAAAATACTGTTACCAATGTAAATTCTCTCTAATAAAGGAAGTTGTTTGTTACCAAATGTAGTCTCTGTATTGTTCTGCCAGAAAAGTCTCATTACCTATCCTTGCTCACTTCATAGTCACAGGTAGGCCAAAAGCCTTTAGAACAATAGAATTTCGAATTTTGAATTTAGAATATAACTGATATGTAAATAATGATGACTGTTCTTATTAATGTTCTGTTGAATAAGTTGAAATACTGAAGAGGGCTCGCGTGAGCCGAAAGTACTTTATTCTCAATAAAAAAAGACTTATTGAAGCTAATTTTATCCTGCTTAACGAGCTGAAAAGTTCTTGTTTATTTATTACTTTTAATTATTTTAATTCAAGCAAATAAAACAAATATATTGAAATAAAATATTTGTTTCTCTATTTTGGAAAACTAAAGTTAGAATAAACAACAGATTGTTTACAAACTCTTAAGGAAATGCTGGTTGATTTAAAAGAAAAAAAAAGTTAAATTTGGCACTGTTTGGAGCTTGCAATATTTTCATAGTCAGGTTGATATGAAGAATGGCCAATCACAGACAATCATCCAAATGATCATTTGTAATTTGGTTTCTTGATTTTTTATGACGTTTGAATTTGAAAAAGTGGATTTTGACAAGAATGTTGATCAGAAACACAATAGAATTTTTTTTGCACAATATCAATTAATAATTGGAAACTTTTCATGTTTATACTTCCAAATAATAAGAAAATTATTGATTTCATAAATGAAAAATAAATAAACAATAGCAATACACTTAAAGAGAATTAAAAATAATGATAAGTAAATTATTATATTTTCAGTTTTAATTAAATTTGTAAGGAGGAATCAACTTGGGAGGAATAAACGAGATTGACCAAAAATCACTCCACGATTGATGGGTTGAACATTCCTGTCATAGATCATTGCCTGAGTTATTGGATCTGTCATCTGTCTTTATCTAATCCAGGTGAGAAGTAGCTTTTCCATCTCTTCATTGAAAAATATTCTATTAAAGATAATTAATAAAATTTTATTTAATAAAAATTAAATATTTCTATTAAAGATCTATTCTTGTCAGAAATCTTCATTGCTCCAGCAGATACCCTAGCACCTATAATCACTCTCTGTTGCAAAATGTTGCAAGTTGTCCTAGGAACTCCATACTCTTGAGCTACATCTGTAATTGTTCTACCTTTCTGCATTTTATCTACAATTCCTTTTTTTCATCTATGTTCAATCAAGTTTTCTTCTTTCCTGAATTATTTCTCTGTTCACTTCTCTTTGAACCTATTCCTAAATTTCACTCAAGAAAATAATAATAACTACAGATGCACTTTTTTATTTTCTGAAAAATGCAGAATTGAAAATTAAAACCAACAACAATGAGTAAACACCAAAGCAGCCCAACAAGAGCTGACAAACAACAAATGACATCACACAATTCCATGCACATGCTTGCACCATCCCATGAAACTCGACTGTCGAATTGCGAGACTGATGAATTGTGGGATGTCGAACTGTGAGGTACCACTGTATATGCAAGTGGCAAAGTTGAAATAGAAAATTTTTAGTAATAATTTTTGGCTGTCGTAAGTCGAGGGCTACCTTAGTGTATATAGTACTGTACACTGCATATACTGTAATTATTTGTAAATACTGTAATACACATTAAATAAGATGTCTTTAAACAGAAAAACACATACAAGGCAAGAATGAAAATGTTGGGAAGAAAGGCACAGGAACCTAACTCTATATTTCCCATAGGCACAATGGTCCAATATTCACAAAGAATTTACAGAATGTAACTATCATGAATAATTAGAATCGACTGTATATAATTTGTTTCTTTTACATCCTTTTCATAGTTGAAAAGGACATAAAATTAAATTGAGAAAAATTATATAAAATAAATTATTTTACATAATCAAAATGATAAAGTTTACAGTGGATAACTATTGTCATCCATTAACACACAACAACAAGCTTATTTAATGAACCAAAAATATTTAATTATAAAGTACTTTCAGATATTAATCCATTAATAAACTACAGATTGAAGAATCAATAATTGGAAAACTTCAACCGATATCTGACCACCCTAATCCCATATCATATGCATTGATTGTATAATAGCTCCTTTTAATATAATGCATCTGCAATACATTTACAATAATGTAACAGCATCTGCTTGGGCAGCATGCTTCCTTTTGTGGGTTGGTATGCACATCTGGCTGTTTATTTTTCTTTTAGTCAGGAGAAAAGAATAGCATTATTTATTGTTGGTGGGCAGGGATTAGGTATTGGGTAAAGTTTTCTAATTGTTTCTTCAATCTGTAGTTTATTGATAATGGATTAATATCCGAAAGTATTTTACAATAAAATTTTTTTGGTTTGTTAAATAAACTTTTTGTTGTGTGTTAATTTTGTTTTTCAAAATAGGGCTTTGTTTATTATTATTTTTTATTGTCATCCATGTAACTATATATGTTATAAATTTCTATGCAACTATTTAGGGTTTAAATTGAGTCCATCTACAATAAAGTCATATTCATTACAGTTTCTTATTATCTTTGATTATTTAGAAAATTTTTCAATTATTACTTATTCAAAATTCAACTTATATTCTAATTTCTACATTTTTATGAAATTTATTTAACAGAGTTCATTATATTAAGAAATTATGAAAAGACAAATAACAATGAATGGAATTTACCAAGATTCGGATGAAAGTTCTAATAGGTAAATACTAATGATAATTATATTTTAATTTTCATAATAATAATATCTTTAATTTCCTTTATTATATTTGAATTCAAAAATGAATTCATTATATTACATATTTATCAAAAATAAAGTTTATTGTTGTCATGTATTGAATCAGTGTATGATGTCAATATGATATAGCAATAAATTGTTACAAAAGTTTCAATAAATAAAGTAGCAACAAATGATATCACAAAATGTTAGAATGTATGACATCATCATGTAGATGTAGATGTAGGAAAGGGGGGCTTTTCTCAGCCCTAGTATTGCAACCAACAATTCCTGTTGGGGGTGCATCTATTGTGTACCCCCAACGGGATCATCCCATAAGAAGTCCCATCTTAATCATGAAAGACAGTATTTTCTTCAATGGGACTGTAACAAGATCTGATGCATGGAAATGCAACCCAAGAAGATCATACCTTAGCCATGAAAGGACCACACATTCACACAAAATGTGAAGAGGAGTTTCATCCTCATCCTGACATCTTCTACAAGTAAGGCTATTAACAATCCCAATTAAATGAAGGTGCCTTCTAAAATGACAGTGCCCTATAAGGAGCTTTGTAACAATCCTAACTTCATTTTTATGTAGTGAGAGCAACTCTTTAGTTCTCTGTACAGAAGAGCCTGAAATGAGAGCTTTCGCCTGCCTAAGACCAGGAGTAGACCTCCAGTAAATGAGATGCTGGGCTGTCAACCAGTCCCTGACAACCCGTCCAAATGCATCAGATCTGATGCCCAGGGTAGAACTCAGGTTCAATAAAGGGACGAGAAGCCCCTTCCTTGGCAAGCCCATCAGCAACATCATTGTCCTCAATTCTTTTGTGCCCCGGCACCCAAACAAGTTGCACCCTGTTCCTGTAGTCAGTTCCTCAATGAGAAGACGACAATCCCAAACAAGCTTAGAAGTAAAGCGGGAACTATCAAGTGCTTTAAGAGCAGCCTGACTATCAGATAGGATATAAATATGTTTATTGATATATATCTCTTATCAAGGTTAATTTTAACACATGCAAAAATAGCATAAATTTCTGTCTGAGAGTGACAAACTATCTGAGAGAATAGGAATAAGACATTCCCATTCCCTTGCAGTAAACCCCTGCCTTTAACCCCAGTGGTGGTTTTAGAACCATCTGTATACCAGATCAAAAGGATTTGTGTGCAGTATCAAGGGTGCTTGATACTGCACACAAATCCCCCTCTCCAGCCCTCCAAATTGGGAAAAACAACAGTGAAGGGCCTGAAGAAGTTAAATCTAGGCACTGTGCAATCCTTAACTATCTCAAGAATGTTACTCTATAACCTGTCCCATTCAAAAGCTAAATGCTCCACTTTGTGGGTCCAAGAAATTCCTCTCCCACAAGAAGGAGCCTAAAATATAATAACTCTCCCAGGCACTCGCCTCAACAAACAAAGGCAAAGGAGGAATGACCAAGAGGATCTCAAGAGTAGCAGTAGGAGCAGTCTTCATAGCCCCAGTGATCTCAGACAGGCCAATCTTTGAATCTTTTCAAAGGTTTCAGTTCTGCAGATCTTAAATAAAATTCTTCGTCACCAAATAATGGCAGCTTAGGGTCTCTTAACTATAGTATATATCCAATGTAAAATAGTCCCGGTTTAAGTCCCCAAGTCTTACTCAAAATGCCCCTACAAGCCCATAGGGCTTTACAGGTTTTTCCAACAATAAACTCCACATGAAGCTTCCAAGTCAATCCCTTGTCTAACATAACATCAAGGTATTTGATCTGGGTAGAAAACTGCAACCTTTTGCCGAAGAATAACAGTTTAATTAGTCCTGCCAAATGTCTTCTTCATGTTAAAAGTATAATGACAGTCTTAGCTGGATTAACAGATATTCCAACCCTATTACACCATTTAAAGACTGTATTGAGAGCTATCTGAAGCACCTCAGATACAGTCCTGGGAAATTTTCCCACCACAGTAATGGTTATGTTATCAGCATACCCAACAGTGAAGAAACCTTTCCCATTGAGTGTAGTTAATAACTCATCCACCACAAGGCATCAAAGAAGGAAGAAAGCACTCCCCCTGTGGGCAACCCCTGTCTGTAAGAATCTTAACTTCTTCATCATATCATAGAGTGTGCTATAAACAATTCTATGCTTCAGCATGGTGCCAATCCAACAAATAATCATTGTACAGAGGCCATGCTTGCTAGCAGCAAGGCTAATTTTCTTAAAAGAAGTTGAGTCAAAAGCCCCTTGGATATCAAGAAATGCTCTTAAGGCAATTTCCTTGTGTCCAATTCTTTCTCAAGTGACACAACCTCATGGAAAGCATTTTCAGTTGATTTACCTGACTGATAGGCAAATTGACTAAGTAGATTGCGAAAATAACCTTTAGCACTAGTAAGCAGACCAGTTACACTAAAACATTAAATAGTACTAAATATACTAAACATAAAATAGTATTTTATGTTTTATGTATTTAACATAAAACATAAAATTCTGCTTACTAGTGCTTAAGGTTATTTTCGCAATCTAGTTAAGTATCGATCAAAGCAGTATATTACGTAAGCAATCGTAAATTGACTGAGACAAAGAGGAGTCTTTAATAAAGCCCCATCCCTGATAAGTCTATCCACCAGCCATTCCATCGTCTTCAATAAGAATGATGCCAGGCTGATTGGATGATAAGACTTAACCTCAGTATAAGAACTATGCCCAAGCTTAGGTATAAAAGAAACCTTACTTGCCTCCAGGACCATGGAATATAGTCAAAAGCCAGACATGCCCTAAAGACGTGGCATAAAAAAGAGACTAGGATATCAATGCCTTATTGTAAAAACATTGGCAAAATACCATCCAGTCCCGTAGACTTGAAGGGCTTAAAAACACTTACAGTCCATCTAATATTTGACTGATTGATCACCCCCTAACAAGGCCCGAATCCTCCCTCTTGGCATAATAAACATGTCCATCAAGGTCAGATTGTTCCTGCAAACAGGATGAACCCTCAATCAAAGTAGACCCAGGAAAGTGTACTCGAAA
>AYEL01008278.1:0-36516 GCA_000484575.1 Olivierus martensii | reverse complement strand
ATTTTAAATATGTTATTTGTGAATTAATTTTATGAAATAAAATCATATTCTATATTCAATGTACATGTTGGTTTTATTTATATTTTTTATTATTATCTCTATTTAAAAAATATTGAGGTTTTATAAAATATTATAAAATATCTTTTAATGTTCTAAAAAATGGAGCAAAATCATATTCTATATTCAATGTACATGTTGGTTTTATTTATATTTTTTATTATTATCTCTTTAAAAAATATTGAGGTTTTATAAAATATTACAAAATATCTTTTAATGTTCTAAAAAATGGAGCGTTAAAGCCTTTCTTAATTCAAGTCCTGTGGCATTATTCTCTCCTATTGTACAGTTTTGATCTTCATTTACATTTTCTTGTGTTAGCCACTCATTTTCACAACTGTCTCCCATTATTTCACATATATTGTGTAATATACAGCATGTTTTAACTATATTTGGTACATTTTCTATATTAAACTCAATTCTTTTAGACAGAATTCTAAATCGTGCTTTCAGTCTACCAAAAGCATTTTCTATGACTCTCCTTGCTCTTGACAATCTGTAATTAAAATTTCTTTGCTGCTCATCATAATTTGGACCTTCAGAATATGGCTTCATGATATAATGGAGTAATGGAAATGCAGAATCAGCTAAAACTATAGGACTAATATTTACACCTTTTATTTGTTCTTCAGATTGGAATACTTTGATAGGGCACTTAATATTGTTGGAAGAGAGGAACGTGAAAAAACATTTGCATCATTATTTCTTCCTGGAGCTCCAATACAAATATAAGTAAACCTATATGAGCTATCACACATTGCTAACAACACTACACTGTAAAAGTGCTTATTGCAGTAGTAAACTATTGCATGCTCTTTGAGTGGTGAAACTTGTAAGTGGCAGCCATCAAGTGCTTATTGCAGTAGTAAACTATTGCATGCTCTTTGAGTGGTGAAACTTGTAAGTGGAAGCCACAAAATGTAATGCACCAACTATTTGAGGAAATGCACCAACTATTTGAGCAATGTCGTAATGCACCAACTATACTTGAAAATTGCCAGTCTTGCAGAAAACCATTTATTAACTCAGAAATTTCTTGTTCTGAAGTAGGAAAATATAAAAATTGTGACATTAATTTACTTCCAGCTAAATCACAGAATTGATGAATAGCTTCTCGTAAAGTACTCTTCCCTATACCAAATAAATGTGAAACAGTGCGCATTCTGCACTTGATGATAGAGCATAAATACACATAGCAACTTTTTTCTTAAGTGGAATGCACGTAAATGGGTATCCTTACATGACAAAAATATAAAAATTGTGACATTAATTTACTTGCAACTAAATCACAGAATTGATGAATAGCCTCTCGTAAAGTACTCTTCCCTATACCAAATAAATGTGAAACAGTGTGCATTCTGCACTTGATGATAGAGCATAAATACACATAGCAACTTTTTCTTAAGTGGAATGCATGTAAATGTGTATCCTTACATGAAAACAATACCTCTAATTTAGTACATATGATGTTATATGTGTGTTTTGAAATCCTAAAAAAAAACAGCGATATCAATACATGTTTTATTTTATAAACATTAGGTAAAACAAATCTATAAATTTGTTTTACATAGTGTTTATAATATAATGTTATAAATTTTACCTGAAATTTGATTTCCAAAGATCTTCGGATAAATTTGATGCTATATTATCCCACCAACCTGTATTTTTTGGACGAATCCAATGTAGGCGATTGCCTGCCTTAAAATTTTGCATAGCAGTAAATAATAACTGCATTAATAAAGATTGAAGCTTTAGAATTCTAATTCTCCTTAGCTTCCTTCTTCTTCTATATTGGTGAATCATGACTCTACATTGCATTAAGTTCATTTCAATATTTATAAGCTCTGTAATTTGTGACGATAAAAATCTCTCTTGTTTCTTCCAGCTTTAAAATTTTGTAAATATATCCCACAATTCAATTGTAGTATAGTATCCCATAATTCACGTTTTTGTTTACCATCCCACAATGCATTATTTTTAACTGCCGTTTGGAATACCAATGTGTTCAGTATTCTTCCGGCTAAAGGCCGGTGTGATGATGGCCGTTACAGATAACCGCCGATAACGTGTAGTGTGTCCAGTAATACTTCTCTTGGCATATAAAACTGAACCAAAATAGCTACTCATGCATCCAGTATCTTGATATTATGAATGCAGAATATTCCACAACAATGTATAGAGAAATAACTGTCGTTTGGAATACCAATGTGTTCAGTATTCTTCCGGCTAAAGGCCGGTGTGATGACGGCCGTTACAGATAACCGCTGATAACGTGTAGTGTGTCCAGTAATATTTCTCTTGGCATATAAAACTGAACCAAAATAGCTACTCATGTATCCAGTATCTTGATATTATGAATGCTTCTTACACCAATCCAAACGTGATACTGCTCCATAAGAAGCAATAATAAATGCTTTTTTACAGGACTGTTGTAAGTGCTGTGTCTGTGTTTACATCTTTCTAGCTTCTTACACTTCTCTTTTCATTCCAACTGCTTCTCCCAATGCCTGGAATCACAAAATGGCTGCCTTCAAAACATTATTTAAGCATGCATTTACATATAATATTCATAACAGATTGATACAAAGAAATTGGACTTATCATCAGATAGAGTATATTTCATAGATACAAAGATAAAGTTCTGGTTAAAATCTTTTAACAAGTTAAAAAAGAACTTGAATAAAACCACCCCTATGCAAAACAGTGTTCACAACAAATTTCAGTCTACCATTACTCTCAAAACCTTGAGCAAGATTATTGACCATTGTATGGGCCATAACTCTTTTTCAAAAGGAAATACATGGTCCTCAATTTGCTGCAAAATGATAATGTGCCTATTACTGACTAGTCAAGTGTTTATAAAATTCCCATCAGGAATCTAAATATTTGCAGAGATGAAGTGTACATCAGATATGCATCCTGCAATCTTATAATTAGGATTAAAGAACACAAAGTCAGGCTCTCACCACATATTACCTTGAATATGATATTAATATCAATTGGCATAATACTATGCTTCTAAGAAACATCCAAATAAATATGAAGGCTACTTAAATGAAGCTATTGAAATTGAAAGAGTTCAACTTAACTCTACTATCGACAATAATAATGATCCACTCTAATACTCTCCATGTGGAAATGTCTCATACAATAGACACAACAATCCTGATTTTTCTCATTCATTCCTTTACATTCCTGTTTCATTTACACTCCATTTCTATTTTCATTTCTGATTACTGACTAGTCAAGTGTTTATAAAATTCCCATCAGGAATCTAGATATTTGCAGAGATGAAGTGTACATCAGATATGCATCCTGCAATCTTATAATTAGGATTAAAGAACACAAAGTCAGGCTCTCACCACATATTACCTTGAATATGATATTAATATCAATTGGCATAATACTATGCTTCTAAAAAACATCATTTAAGTAGCCTTCATATTTATTTGGAAGCTATTGAAATTGAAAGAGTTCAACTTAACTCTACTATCAACAATAATAATGATCCACTCTAATACTCTCCATGTGGAAATGTCTCATACAATAGACACAACAATCCTGATTTTTCTCATTCATTCCTTTACATTCCTGTTTCATTTACACTCCATTTCTATTTTCATTTCTGACCTCCTTCTGTACAAAGGTTATCTTAATTATATTTTTATGCTTTTTTGTGTATTTATTCTATATTTATTAATATATATATTTTTGTAAAATTATTATCTATTTATAATAGTTCAATATTTAACAATATTTTTATTGCAATTTCAGTAATTTTAAATTCTATTCTTCAATTGAATTGACATATGTCTATTCATAGATGACTATTAAATGACCAAAAACATTTTCCAAAGAAATTAGTATTTAATGTTCTATGTTTATACTTTTTCTTTCTATACATTTAATGCTCCCATAGTAATAATACAAGGCATTTAGTCCAGGATAATACTTAGTTTTGTTTTTTAATGCTTGCTATCAAAAACAACTATACAATTAGAAAATTTCAAAGAAATTTTTTTTTTAAATTTAAAGGTGAGTTTGAATACATTTTTTCTAAAATTTATTACTTTTTCATGTTTGATCACCCAGTTTATTGAAATTGCATATAATACTATATATAATTATAATATTTATGTTTTTGAAAAGCAGAAGCATTCATTTATGTGAAAATGGATAACTCAATACAAACCATACAATCTACAGAAATTCGTATCTAAATATCAACTAACTAGTCAAATGATCCCAAGAAGAATAAATTTGAACTAAATTGAAATTTTAATCATATAATATAAAAATTTGGACTTTTGTGCCACCATATATTTGTTTAAGTCTTTATTTTTAATTTGGATAAGTTTAAAATCATAGTTTGATTATTAAATATTAAATGTATCACCTTAATTCAAGTTAAAAATTAATTAATATTAAGCCAACATATAGTGGCATCATAGTCCAAGTTATTATTAAAATTTCAGTTTAATTTAAATTTATTCAAGAAATGTTTTGGCTAATTAGTTAATATTCGAAAAAAATGGATGCTATGTTTATAAGATTATAAAGTTTATATGTTGGATAGTGCATAAGTCTTCTTTAAGATTTCTGATTTCAAAAAGTTTTTATTATTAAATAGGAGATTGGAATGGAAGAGTTTTGAAGCCACAGTAAAAGGAAGAAAAACAATTGTTGTTAGGAATGTAACTAATGATATAACTGAGAATCTAGATTTTCGAGATAATATCATAAAAGTTTCATTAGAATATGGTCATCTTGTAGTTGTCACATCTACACAGTGTTATGTCTATAGGTAAGTTTATTTTTAATTAAGACTGCTTGCAACAAATTTATAAGAATTAGGAAGATATAAGTTTATGTTATGTCAATATATGCCTTTTAAATTATTTTCTTTCTTCAGATTTATTTTTGAATATATAGTACAGCATTGATTAATCAAACTAATTGGGAAAAAGTTGGTTCATTTAATCACATAGTTTAAATAATCAAACATATATGAAAATAGTCAGTTTATATAAAAAGATATAATTAATTCTATAATTAGATTATTATACATAAAGGATCTATATTTTAAAAATAGGAAGTATTATAAAAAATAATTAATTTAAAATATAGTTTGTAAATAATAACTGAAATGTCCACACAGTAGATAAAACTAACATCTAGATATTAATTCCTATAATAACAATTTTAAAACTATTTCTTTGCTATATTGCATATATCTTTGAATAAACTATTAGAAACAAATGTATTAAATTTCAGAGGTTATATTTTACTTGACAGCAGCATCGGAAGTCAGTATAAGTCTATAGGATCCTAATCATATTATTATAGGATTACTATGCTCTCCCATAGACTCAATACTGACTTTCAGTGCTGTTGTCAGGTACTATAATTCAGTGGAAAAGATTCAGATAATTAAAGTTTAGATAATCAATACTCTATTGTATTTCAAAATTTGTAAAGAAACTTTTTTGAAAATATTCATCAAGATATCTGAGATTTTAGTTACTAGTTATGACTGATAATTAATAATGTGATTTCACACACTAAGAATTTTAGTTTTATAGTAAATATTCTTACCTTACATAGGATTTGTGAAAAAATAAAATAATTTATAAATGTTTAATATGGTATTATAGTAAACAGATACAAATTACAGCCATATCTGTTTATTCTAAAGAATCCATTTTTATTACAAAACTACTTTGGATAGAAATTTGAAAAATTATAACATAATAATTAAAGTGTTTAGATCCAAATTTAAAAACAGCTTCACTATGGCCAATTAGACTGCTGAATGTATATCTTTCTCCAAAAAATTTTATAGTATAAATGATAGACACATTCTTACAAAGAATCCACTTTTTAAATATGATAAGAGATTTCTATTTTTAATTAATTTTAAGAACAACACAACCACTTTAGATACTGATCCTTTTAAAAATTTAAAGATATTAAGCTTAATACATGCCAAATGTAGTCAGCATGGAAAAGGCAGATAAAAACATCAACAACTAATACAGTTATTAGATGATAATTTTGTCTACTTTTTCCAATTTGGTAGGGAAACTGATTCTTTAATAAATACAGTCTATACATTAAGTATTACATCATCTTCATTTCATAAAAACATAGGATAAACACAAACTAGCATGGATTTTTTGCACTAAAATGTAATGTTAATGTTGAATACATAGCAAAAATAGTTACTCCCCAATTTATATAATAAATGACTTCATAAATTTGACTTTGCATAAAATATTTTCTATAATTTTTTTTCTCCAGATATATAATATAAACAGCTAGAATATTTGTGACAAATTTGAACATGTTAGTTTGCATTATTAAAACTTTTCATATTGCTTGATTTATTTGTTTTTGTATATTGTTTGTTGATCTTCAATATCATATTATTGGTATGTTATTATTCCATGTGGTTTGTGTCTCATTTTCAGTCAAGGAACACTATGGCACCATAACATTGTATTGATGCAGTCAATGTAGTCACCTAGCTCTGAAAATTTTAATTCAGAATTTTTGTTAAAAATTATTTTTCCAACTTAGATAAAATTTCAACTTTTGTAAATTTCTGAAAAATCATAAAACATATGTCAGAGAGTAGCTATAGTTGAATATATTGGTTTAACTTTGTAGTTAGTTACAAAGATACTGATATCATGATTACAAATTTGATTTAAGAGTGATTTGTAAAGTACATTTTTTTCAGAATTCTCTACAGCTACCTAAGCTCTGGTTATATAGTTGGTAACTGATGAGAACATATTGGCCAAAAATGGTCTTATTTAGTGTATAGAATGGCATAAATTGATAAATTTGCTTATTCTACTTTAAGGTTTATAAGGATTACATTAATTTTATTAATATTTAAAAAAAAATATATGTCATAATAAACCTCATTTATGTTTAAGGAGTTGTATCATGTTTATTTTCCTTTTATAACTAGTTACCACATACTTACATTATGCTATATTAAATGTATTATTGTTTGTCCCACAATAATTTCATTACATTTATTTGTCAATAAATGAAGAATAGATATAAAACTTATCACAGATCTATCTTTTTGGAACTTCAAAATATGAATCATGTTAGTTTCATTTTAAACAGTGTTTATAAGTTTCATCATAATCTCAAAAACATTAAATTTAGAATAATATAGCTGATATTCTGACTATTACTGCAAGTTTTTATTCCACCTCATTATTAGCTTTAATATTTAAAAAATTATTAAAGATTATTATTTTTTAAACAAAATGTTTTAAAATAAAACATTTTGTTTAAAATATGAAATGTCTGAAATATTAAATTAATATTTTTTCTTATTAAATTTATACTGAAATTCCCACAGTTAAATATCATTATTTATTATTGCTGTATAGAATCAGTAAATATAAATCACATTTTTTTAATATATAAATTTTTGATTAGCACAAAGAATTGGAATACTCCACAGATATTTGATCTGAAAGAGTGCAATGTAACTTTAGTTGTCCAAGCAGAAAGGTATATTTTTCAATAATTTTAAAATATAAGAAATGTGTAATATTTAATATTATAAGGTTTTATAATTTTTATTTATAAATTACAGACATTTTTTGCTAATTGATGGTGGAGGAGTCTATTTGCATTTGTATGATGGTCGTCTTTTATGTCTACCAAAATGGCCAGGAATGAGACCAAATGTACTGAATAAATACACTGTTACTCTAAGTAATGATACAATAGCTATAAGAGATAAGTCTGATGAGAAAAGTAAGTTAATATAATATTATAAAATAATATAAATGGATATTTCACAATTGATCTGTCATACTTAGAAAATGTTTTCAGATATAATTTTTAATATAACAAAAATAGAGACATTAAATAATTACATGAATGTTTTCTAATAACTAATTAGTTTAGCTTTTAAATAATATAATTTTATTAATATTTCAAATGAAATAAGATAAAAATAATTAAATAATTCCAAATAATAAACATAAAATTCATTCAATGCAAATCACCAAAGCACTTTTTTGCAGTAAGGTTAAATGTTTTTAATTACTCAAATATCGCACTAACGTTTTCGGTGTTACAAAAGCGGCAACAAAGCTAGGGAGGACGAGAAAGAGTGAATAAATACGAGGGAAAATAAGGCTTGTAGTGTAATGTATATGTTAATGGATTTATCCGGAATAGCTAATAACTAAGGACGTGGAAGTGCAGCTAAACTTATGATTTATGTTAATCAGAGGCTATCGGGATTTTAACATAATATTTATTTATTTTATTTATTATTATCTTTAGGCCTCTGAAGTCAATATCATTATTCTGATGAAGCCTTGTTAGGACTTTTAATATATTAACTATGTTCCAATTTTTAAAAATTGATTAATGTTTAAATTTTAAATATTTTGTAAAGAACTTTGAATGTTCTAAGAATGTATTTCTAGTGTTCGAATCTGTTAAGAGTTATCGTACCTGAGGAGAGTGTAATATAACACCAAAAATGTTAGTGCGATATTTGAGTAATTCAAAATATTTAACCTTACCGCAAAAAAGTGCTTTGGTGATTTGCATTGAATACTAAAAGGTTCTAGCAGTTTTCTATTGAGAAATGAATTAAGATAAAATTCATTATCAAAAGTAGTAATCTTTTGTAATAAGAACAAAACACAATTAACAAGAAAACACAAAATATTTATTCAAAACTTTATAGTTGTAATACAAGCTAAGTGATGATATAATAATTGAAAACATTCAAAGATTATTCTTACAACAAATTTGAAAATTTAATTATAAATTTATTAATTAAAACTAGAACATGACAAATTACAATTCAGACCATAACTTTTTTACAAAAAATAAAGTTATTTCTATTTAGATAAAAAGTTACTTAATGTAGAAAACTTAACTATAAAAATAATATAACTAAATTTTTTTAATAACTAAGCACTATTGCTAAACAAGAGAAGAGATTATGGATTGATATTGACCTGATATTCATTCTTCACTTTATCATTGATATAAAGATGCTCCACAATGTAATTGTATGAGGAATCAAAGACCTACATCTTTTCTTTATATTCGGTTATTTCAGTTTTATTTAGTTAAGAGTACATTCCTGACTCAAACTTTTCAAAATGACAGTAAAAGACAAAGTGGTTCTTACTTTCAAGAATGCCTATAGTAATGTCATCTAATATACATAAATATCACTGCTGACTTGGATCTCATTTATGACTAAATTAAAAATTAGTCTCATTTCAATAGCATTATAAATGAAATAAGTATTGAATTATTACTGTAAAGAGAATGACATAAAATGTCAATGATAATCTATAAGTAAAAATTGAAATATTGTATGTGAGATGTATATAAATGATCTTGAATGTGAACTAATCATATGAATTATTTTATAAATGCACTACTTTCAATTGAATGGAAGAATTAAAGAAAGAGGGAGATGTGCTTATAAGCAACATTAGGCTTAGTATATAAGAAAATTCTTGTAATCAATCAGAATTTGGTATTGAATATTATTACTATGGAGATATTTTGTTGGAAAAAATTTATTTTGATAGATTAAATAAGAAATTTACTAATTTAACTTTTTGAATCCAATTTTACTTGAATAAGGAATTTGTTGAATTCTTCTATTGTTTAATAAATTCTTGTTTGAATTTAATTTTATATTTACAGTCCAATAATAAACTTTATTATTGCTATTTAAATTCTAGTTTATATTTTTTTGCAGAATTAAGTTAGCTAGCTTTCGTTTGTTGTTTAGTACTAATATTTTGCTTTTGTTCGGAATTGCAATTATTATTAAAGTCAATGATAAAATTGAATACAAAAAACCAATGAATTACAAATGGTATAATAAGTTATGGGACATCATGAAATAACAATGTATGGCATTACAAACACTATGAATGCATGATATCAACTTGACATCATCATTGCGATGACATAGCATAATCTTGATCAGCCAGTTAATTCCAAATGCTATAAAAAATGAAATATATGGGATGGGCAAATGATAAGTCTGTGCCCAGCCCATTCAACAGCATTTTTCTTTTAATTGAGTTCACCATGGGTGTTTGCCAGCCTATGCTATACTCTAAAACTAGCTGCTGCCAAAGTATTCCTTGTGTGATTTGGCATATTAATTCACACTAATATAGTCTATAAATTCACACAAACTAATTTTTTTTTATTATTAGTAATATCTTGATAACATAATAGTTCCCACATAATATATATATATATATATATACACCTGAAATTCCTGAACAATAGTGAGCATCCTTACTAGTGTTATATAAAATGGAATAATTATTTTATCAAAATTATCTAAAATTTTTTTGAAAATAATAATATTTCAGTACAAATTTTATTTTTGAATAAATTTAGCTAAAAAAATATATTATTATTGATTTCATTTACATTCATTCATTTCTTATGTTAAATGTGTACGACATAAGAAATGAATGAATGTAACCGGAAATAATCCGGTTAAATGAATGAATATAACCGGAAATAATCTTAATACTAGCACAAGCAGGCCATTTTACGATATAACACACATATAACTTTATTTTAGAAACGTTTTCGGCTATACTAAGCCCTCACGAGTGCTAGTATTAGATGATTTCCGGTTTCCTATGTTGTTTGAACAAGCTGTTACTCCTGCCATATTTTATAATCTTATTCTTTGTATAAAATTATTTGCCATCTATCAACAATTAAGAATCATAAATAACTAAAATTTTTAAAGTTTTCTTTGGAAATTATTGTATATTTATCAACAACTGAATATATATTATTATATATAAACAATTTAAATAATAATTATCTTATATAAACATTATTATATATTTCATAATAACTATATCAAATTATTTTTAAATATCAGTTTAATATTAAATGTTAAGATGTGATTATAGTCAAACTGAAATGTATGAGACTATATTTCTCAACTGCTGATAGAAGTTATGAGCACTGATAGACTTTTAACTTTTGCAATGGGACAAGATAATTACTAATAATTAAATGTTTTTTGATATTTTCACAAGTTATAGAAAAATGAACACAACAAATATATATGGAGCAACAGAATATCATGACACCATATTGTTCCATTTGAAAAGACAACAATGCTGCATGGAATGATATCAAACTAATAATATGATATTTAACATCAATAAAAACATAAATAAGTAAAGTAATATGAAATTTTAAATATTGTAGACTAATATACAGGGTGAATCCAAAAAACTGGGCAAACTTTACGGGGTGATAGAATGCAGTTATATGAGCAATATTCGTCAAAGAATGTATGGTCGGAACACAAGCAGTGAGAAGTAAAAGGTAGAGTCACATGTAAAGAATGACACAAGAATGAGAGGAGATTCTTCAGAAAACATTTTAATAACAGGAATGTAATTGATGTACATGTTCAAAGAAATTGCTCAAAAGTGCTTCTGCCAGCTGTAATGCAGGCTTCACAGCTGAGGGATAGGGACTGATGCACATTTGCAAAGACACCAGGCATTTCCCGAATATCGCCAGCAGGTGTGAAGCCTGCATTACAGCTGGCAGAAGCACTTTTGAGCAATTTCTTTGAGCATGTACATCAATTACATTCCTGTTATTAAAATGTTTTCTGAAGAATCTCCTCTCATTCTTGTGTCATTCTTTACATGTGACTCTACCTTTTACTTCTCACTGCTTGTGTTCCGACCATACATTCTTTGACGAATATTGCTCATATAACTGCATTCTATCACCCCGTAAAGTTTGCCCAGTTTTTTGGATTCACCCTGTATATTAGTCTACAATATTTAAAATTTCATATTACTTTACTTATTTATGTTTTTATTGATGTTAAATATCATATTATTAGTTTGATATCATTCCATGCAGCATTGTTGTCTTTTCAAATGGAACAATATGGTGTCATGATATTCTGTTGCTCCATATATATTTGTTGTGTTCATTTTTCTATAACTTGTGAAAATATCAAAAAACATTTAATTATTAGTAATTATCTTGTCCCATTGCAAAAATTAAAAGTCTGTATCAGTGCTCATAACTTCTATCAGCAGTTGAGAAATATAGTCTCATACATTTCAGTTTGACTATAATCACATCTTAACATTTAATATTAAACTGATATTTAAAAATAATTTGATATAGTTATTATGAAATATATAATAATGTTTATATAAGATAATTATTTAGTATTAAATTTTTGCTGCAATTGATCACTGCTAGATTTTTACTCTATCAATTGCAATAAAATTTATTTTGAATTGGATATAAAAAGATGACATGCAATGCACAGAATATGATAGCTGGCCAATATGTATTAAGTGCTAACAGTGTAAATTCAATGTCGATTCAGCTACAAAATTACCATCTTGTACTATTTAAATGTACAACATGCCACAAGTATACACAAGAAAAACAGACTTGATTCAATATTCATTAATACCTTTTAGAAAAAACTATGAAATCTTTCTTTTGTTGAGCATCCAAAACTTTCAATAATTTGTACAGATCATCTACTGTTTTGCTTTGAGGGGCCATCCGTTATTTTTATGTAGGGTGTGGATTATTAAATAAAATAAATAAGTTATAGCTTTATTAGTGTTGATCATGTTTTTATCATAATTAAAATTTTATTAGAATAATAACATTTTCTCTGAATTTGTTTATATTTTGGGTTGGTTTATTCAATTATTGAATAAACTTTTTAAGTTTTTTTTTTAATATAAATTTTTATTATTTTTCTAGTAAATTAAATCATGATAAGAAAAGAATGAAAATAAAAATAAATTGTTATTGATTTTTATTACACTTTATATTTTTATAGTGATATACTTATTTGACACACAGAATGGAAAAATTATTGGTGATGGTAAACCATTTATACACAAAGTAAATAAATATTTTTATTCTTCATTTATGAAATAATACTTTATATTTTTCTTATGAACATATTCTTTTTTCTTTTCTTTATGCCAATTATTAAATGATCAATTTTATAATGTTATCTGTTTTCTATATGATCTAGATGGAAGTGATGATTGTTGCTTTAGATCAAAGTGGTCCACCAATTGAAAGGAAATTGGCTTTAGTAGATAAGAATCATGATTTATATTTAGTTGCTGTACGATCATCATCATTTTCAAAAATAATTAAGTTAGGTTAGTTTTATCATTTGAATGATATTGATTTTTATTTATATGAATTCAACACATTATTAATATATTGTTTTATTTTTAAGGAACAATGATTAATTCCATTATGTGGAATGATAATGCTAATATTTTAGTAGCCCTTCAAGATGGAAAATTAGCTATCTGGTATTATCCTGCAGCTGGATTTGTTGATCGTACATTAGTGCAATATACTTTAGTGGAAAAAGATACAAGGTAAATTGATTCATCATAAACTTAGTTCATTTAAAAATTATTTGTTCCAATTTGAGTTTTGATATTATACAAGACAAAAAATTAGTTTAAATATTTGAATTATGTAACATTTAGAGATTAGGAAAGAATATATATTAAAAATAAAGATAAAATGTTTGTCCATTTTATATTTTAACTCTTAATAGCCATTAGCTCTTAATAGCATTTGAATTGGATAGCTGTTGTAACTATCCAATTCAAAGTCAAATCATTTAATTTACTAAGTAAATAAGATTTGTAAATAAGCACAGTTTAAAATATTTAGTTTTAATGATTAATTCTGAGGTATGTACTTGTTAAAAGTACATATTCTTAACATTAATCAAAATATTTTTGAAAATTTTTATGCTTTTTTTTGTGCTGTAAAAATTCTTCAAGAAATTTCAATTTTGAAAATAAGAACTGAAGAAATATTAGTCCCCAATTTTTTATTTTGTAAATATTTGTTGATTCATTCTTTGTTGAAATATAATACAATATTATAATATCTGTTATTATTATTAATCAAATTATATTCTACAAATTTTGATGCATATTATTTTAAAATTATTAGAATTAAAATTTTTTTAAAATATTCTTCTTATCAAAATACAACAAATAAATTAGCACATTAAGTAGTGTCATCAGCATAGGAAAATATATTTTATTCTGAAATGCTTTCGATATCATAGATATCCTCCTCAGCTTTCTGTTTAGATTTGAACAATATTATTTGAATTTAAAACAGAAAGCTGAGGAGGATAAGACACAGCTTAATCTGCTAATTTATTTGTTATATTTTGATTACTAAGTCGTAAAAGCAGTTAAAAAACGAACTTCTACATTCTACTTATGTATATTGAGATATAAAAGGTAAAAGCAATGTTTTAAATTTTTTTCTATAGTGATTTTGGGAAAAATCCACAAATTATTAATTTTCTTGGAACTCATGTAAGTGTAAGAAGAGCTGATGGTTCTTTAGTTTCTACAACAGTATCACCTTATCCCTCAATCCTTCATGGATATGTATCTTTACATCATTGGGATGATGCCATCCGTCTCTGCAGATTTGTTAAAGTAAATAGCTTTTTCCTTACCTAATTAAAATTTTCAGTAAAGATTTTAAAGTTTTTCTATTGCAGGATGATGCCTTGTGGGCATGTTTGGCTGCAATGGCTACTGCTGCCAGAGATCTAAATACTGCAGAAATTGCATATGCAGCTATAGATGAGGTAAGTTATGATTTTACTCCATGCATTTTAATTGTATACATAATTCATATGGTGTTTTTAGGCTGATAAAGTTCAATATATTCAATATATCAAGAATTTACCAATGAAAGAATTGCAGAATGCTGAAATGGCTTTGTTGTGTGGAAACACCAAAGAAGCAGAGACTATATTGCTTCAGTCAGGATTAATACTTAAAGCAATTATGGTTAATGTGGAAACATTCAAATGGGACAAGTAAGAAAAGTTTAAATGAAGGAAAATATAAATTTAAGATGCTATATTTCTATTTATTTTATTTTATTTAGAGCCCTTGATTTGGCATTGAAACACAAATCTTATTTAGATGTTGTTATTGGATTCAGAAATAAACATTTGGAAAGATTTGAAAGAAAAGAGACAAATAATAGATTTCTTCAATATTCAAAAGATGTAAGATTCTGTTTAAAGATATTCTTCTTTAATTCATTATTAGAAAAAATTAAAACTTAATTAATATTTTATAGGTTGAAATAGATTGGAATAAGATTAATGCGAAGATTGCAGAAGAAGCAAATAAAAGTAGATAATCTTTGATAAGATTATCTTTTAATATTGTATATATAATAACTACTGTTAATTTATTTATTGAATATTTTATATATATAAATTTGTTTGGATGCACTTTCAATTAAAATTATGCATTTGTTATTAAATATTATTTTGCTGCTTAATAAGGATAAACTTTTTTGGGGTTTAGTATCTTATAACAAATATATTTAATTTATAATTATTTATATTTGTTTTGTAAATATAACTTTTTTTGTCAATATATTAACAAAAACAACAGTATATATAAACATATAATGTTCGTAATTTTATGTCAAAAAAGTTGAGCTTGCGCTATGCAACTTTAGGAAAAACAAAAAAAACTTTTGAAAAATTATAGCAATCAATATTTGGCATGATGATACTACTGTTTTAAAGGAATTTAAATATGTTTTATAATGCATAATTATTTATACATTTGTCTGGCTGTCAGTCTTCCTTAGATAACTCAAGAATGACAAAAATATTACAGATTTCTTTTTAGCCTTATTTCTGAAGGAAATGGAGGCATATAAGATCAGGCCATTGTCTATTGTGTGTCTCCCACTAATAACTTTGAACTAATTAGCAGATTTTCATGAAATTCGGTAGAAATGTTCTGTCATTAACTGATCCTCGACATTGCATCCTTTAATCCTATAGGAAGGACTAACCTTTTAGGACAAGAATTTAATTTTTATCATAATTTTAGTTTATATTATTGTCAATAAATGGCGCTAAATATTGGGGTAATATATGGCTTATTCAAGGATCCTTGGACATACCCGATTTCTTAAGAAAGTATCGTGTATTGCAATATATATCAATGACATCACAGTCCCGACATGACAATATATATCATGTGACGATTATATTATCAAAATATCGAATTTTTTGATAATATAATTGTATATATGCTGATTAAATTAGCATTAAAATTGGATACAAAACTAATAGATTCAAATGCTAAATAAATGAAAAATAAACGACATCTTCGGAAAGTAGGCAATTTTAGATCTTTCTTAAACTTCTTCTTATACAATATATAGATTGAATATGTATTGAATGATATGATTACTAAGATTATCAAGCTATTACACAAAATACTAGCAGTATACCCTGGGCTGACTACGTGTAGTTAAAAAACAATTATTTTAGATAAACCTGCATTTGATTATTTGTTTGTTGGTTTTGTCTGTTTTGTTCACAAACAGACAAAAGCAACTTTTAAATCATATAAACAAATAAAATATATATAAAAACAAAGCAACTTTTAAATCCTAAAATTATATTTAACGACTTGGATATAGCACTGCTTCGAAGGAGCGTGCACAATTATTATGCTAAAAGAAAAATTCTAACTGTGATTGCAAGATTTGACGATAAAAGGGAATTTATAAGAAAGCAGCTTCACATAGTTGATTTTCTCTTTTAAAAAATGCAAATCTAATGAGATGCATTCTTACAGAAAAACTGGGAATAGTTGCAGCACGACGCCATAATCTGCGAGAAATTAGATTTATTTTCGCTTTCTAATTTTTCTATAATATACAGGGTATTTGGATGAAACTTATGTGCAAGCATACAACTACTGTTGTTGGAAAATATTGGCAAAGAAACTATTTTTATTATAATTCACAGGAGAGAACGGATTCGTTAAAAATGCTGCTTTTTATTCAAATCTGAACTCGCATAGGTGACTATCACGAAGATATGAATTCTGAGAACTTTCAAAAATGGTTAGGAAATAAACGAACTATTTTGTCTCAGATTAATTTCAGAAATTTTGTTCCACTATTTGGAACATTTTACTAAACAGGATGTGACAATTATATTCATATAATAAGATTAACATCAAAAAAATATTCTTCGTAAGTAATCCTAGTAGATTTTAGAAACATTTTTCAATAAATTATTACTAAAATCCAATAAAATGATTCAGATGACGCTTGGTAATGCATCACCATGGAGATCCGATTTCCAAGATCTATAGTTTTTCAGAAAGGGTCCAGGCCCAGCCCGTTGAATTCCCATCTTTCAACTGGCCCCATCATAGAAGTTACCAGCCTGTGATGGCAACCTCCATGATGGGGTTGTGATATGGCAGCTTAACTGAAACCACTGAAACTAGTTATATTAGTTTCAATTAAATTTCCATATCACACACTATAAGGAAGTGATTTTAGCATTTTCCATCTAAAAAATTATGAAAATCTAACAAATAAAAATTTGAAAATATGCCATCACTAATGTAGCTGGCATCGATATATGATGGTAGCTGGTATTACATGTAGATAAACTTTCGAATAAAAATAAAAAATATTGCTACTTTTTCATGTCCAATTATTTAATAAAATGTTTTACAGTAAATTTCAAAATATTTGGCGGGCCAAAAAAGTGTTATGGAAAAATACGTTCAAATCGATAAAAATTTAGACGCGAGGGAAAGATTTATACTAATTTTATAGCATAATCGTTCTTTATTTATGACTATAATTACTTTTTATTATAAACTGTTTAAAATAACACATTTCAAAAATAATTTAAAAAAAAAATTAAATAATTTCAAATAAATGAAAAAAATAATAAATTTATCAATCTGAAGTGTGTGACTTGTGCAGTTATTTCTTTTATAATACATCATTGAGCCTTGGTTTTAAGTCGATTGAATGTATTCTTAACACCACTCGTAAAAGTTTATCAGTTAACTTTGATCTCAATTTGGATTTATTAATACTGGTGATTGAGAAAGTTTTTTCATTTTGATCTCAATTTGGACTTAATAATACTCGTGATTGAGAAAGTTTCTTCATCTCGATTTGGACTTATTAATACTCACATGATTGAAAAATTTTTTTCTTATATATAAGTGCTTCCAAATAATAAAAACATATTTGGAAGCACTTATACAGAGTGAGTTTTTTATCTTGAGACAATTGATTTATAATTTAATGTGATAGATATAAGTATAAAAGTCATCAAACTCCAAAAAATTTCGTTGTAAGTGTCATTAATTCTTGAACGTTTCGAACTGAATCAATTTATTTCATTGGATTTCATTATTCCGGAAAAAGTTGTAGACAAAAGTTATTGGGTTTTAAAGGGGGCAATCAGTTGGTGACCTTGAATGTGACCTTGACTTCGAAGGGGCAATCTATTGGTGACCTTAAATCTGACCTTGACCTTGACCTTCAATGTAATTTGAGTCAAGTCTGTTTTTAAATAGGAAGACATACTTTTGACCCCAGCAATGGAAAGAGCGGAAAATTTCACAATCGGATGTACCCTTGATTTCCAAACTTAATGGTTTTTTAGTGCTTTTATGCATTATTATATACGCTACAAATACAGTACTGTATAAAGTGGAAAACTGACTGTACTTGACAAATGCTAGATATCAAATGGCCGCAATAAATCCATTTCTAACCAAAATAAACCAGACCTTTCTATGTCAAGTAGTTTCATAGAAAATCGCTTTTGTTTACTTTATCTCAGCGAGAAAGTGCAGGTGCACTAAGAGAGGGTGTGGTTTATTAGTGCCTTCTCCCATTCTAACTCGGTACTCCCTTAATTGTTTTTTAGTGCTTTTATGCATTATTGTATATGCTACAAATACAGTACTGTATAAAGTGGAAAACTGACTGTACTTGACAAATGCTAGATATCAAATGGCCGCAATAAATCCATTTCTAACCAAAATAAACCAGACCTTTCTATGTCAAGTAGTTTCATAGAAAATCGCTTTTGTTTACTTTATCTCAGCGAGAAAGTGCAGGTGCACTAAGAGAGGGTGTGGTTTATTAGTGCCTTCTCCCATTCTAACTCGGTACTCCCACCCGGACAGCATACGGTGCATGAAATCGCAGCTAGCTACAGTTGTTTACTAGATCTAATGACATATACGTCATCCTGGGGACCGATTCTTCGATCTCCTTACCAGTAAAAACAGAACTAGAGAAGAAATCCCATTGTTTCCTATGACTCAGTAAAACTGTAATCTTAAGCTAACTAAATTTGGCTAGATTAGGATTATTTGGATCGCGTTAATCCCCTAGTTCAATGGATTTTGATTATCTTAAGCTAACAACTGTAAACTCATAGAAACTTAAAGGTGTGGTGTGAATTGGATTATTAAGCTGAGATGTATTGTATATTTGACAAAAGGAAACGAATTCGTCTTAACGAACCATAGCGTGAATACATAGGACCTCGAAACTTATTTCATACTAATGGAGAAGTTGTATTAAGCGAGTTTGTCATAAACAAATAATTTAACATTATTCGAATATTTGCCAGGCCAGGGATGGGAAAGATAGTTCTTACTATCGAAAATTTGTCCTAAGCGAGTTCGTCTTAATGAGGTTTGACTGTATTTGTAATAATGCATGAACTTGATAAGAGGTTTGGTCTGAAAGCACTTTTATGCTAAATAAAAACATTAGCTTTGAATGAATCAGAAAATTTTGTTTAACTAGTATTAATAATATTACTAAGTATACTTAGTAATATTACTAAACTAGTTAAGGATGGGTTCAAAGAGTACTGACCAGAGGAATAATTCCGAAAAGAAGAATACTTGATTGAGCAAATAGACGAAGAAAAAAATTGTAAATAAAGTGCAGAAAGGTAGGACAATTAAAATGTAACTCGAGTATGTCATTCATAGGACAACTGTGGCAACATTCTGCAACAGAGAGAGAAGATTATGGGTGCTAGAGTGTCTGCTGGAAGACTTCGTTCCAACATCCCAGGGCTAATAAATTATGTGTGTTGTATATAAATTAGTGAATTTTGTAATGTAGTGTGTTATACAATAGTAAAACACATATAATAAAGTAAAGAATATAGTGTATCTCTCTCACCTTCTCGTTAGGGGAGTGGGATGGGCGATAACGAATTAATCTATTTTACATAGTCTTCTTATATGGGAAATGCCTGCAATTCGACAGTTAAATAATATATTGTATCTCTCTCACTCACTAGTTAGGGGAGTGAGATGGGGGTCCAATAACGAATTAATCTATTTTATATAGTCTTATATGGAAAATATTGTCCCTCAATTGACATTACTTCGGCGACGAATTAGTGACGAATTGCGATGCACCGTTGTACTTATTCGTATGAACAATGCCGGATTTAAGCCGATTGCACCCAATCGGGCCCCGCGCTTGAGGGGCCTCGTGTTTGTCAAAGTTTATGTAATTAAATAATGTATTAAGAAAAAAAATTTTAAATATATGTATCGTTTCTCATTATTCGCCGAACGTATAAATGGTACGATATAATAAAGGAAGTTACCGAAGATTACAATTACCGAAAACGTCCCCACACATCAATTACTTTTTTTACATTGAGCTTTATCTCAATTTTTGAGTACAGGTTTGTACAGGGTAGTTATAAATTAATTAATCCTAAACATCCTCTCTGGAGTGGGTTCTAATCAATATGTTATATTGAAACCTAATATACGCTAATTAACCCCACGGGGTTGCTATTTCCGATGAAAAATAAAATTGTTCAAATTTTCACGTCAAGATAAAATTTATCCAAATAATTAACCCTTCTTTTGTTTTTTTGTCACCAGATGACGCCAGTTTTCTTTCTATAAGAATAATAATTGACAGGGCGAAAGAAGTCCTTCCACATGTTGTCCATCCCTGTGAAGGGATCAGCCGGATTGTGGACGACGGGGATCGACGGGAGGCCCGACTTCATTATCATGATGAATATTTTCAAGGGATGGGACTCGAGATTCGAACCCGGGTCCTCCAGAGTGGAAAGCCGAAGGGTTTCCACGTAGCCAATCCAGCCGACAAAAATGGGTCTTTATTTATAAATGTTATTTATTTTATTTATACATATAATCCATATTTTGAGGGGCCCCGCGAAAAATATTCCAATCGAGCCCCACACTAACTAGATCCGACACTGTGTATGAAAGTGCATTTTCTAACATGAAGATAGTTAAGAATCGATTTAGAACCTGCTTTGGGATTCTTTTTTTACATATTCTGCAGATAGTGGATGTAAATATCCAGCCCTTGTAAATGCTGCTGCCCGCCCTCATTTATCACATTAAATAGGTACAGTACATACATACTATTTTTATATTTTTTAACTTTTTATTAACATGTTTATTGGATGCAATCTGGTAAATATAATTTTGTAATAAAATTTGCTAATCTGGAAATAAAATTGGTTTCCAAAAAGCGTTATATTCATGTATTCCGTTTGTTGAGATAAACTGTTTAAAATAACACATTTCAAAAATAATTAAACAAAAATAACTAAATAATTTCAAATAAAAACGAAAAAATAATAAATTCATCGGTCTGAAGTGTATGACTTGTGCAGATGTTTTTTTTTTTTTAATAATATATCATTGAGCCTAGGTTCTAAGTCGGTTGAATGTATTCTTAACACCGCTGGTGAAAGTTCATCAGTTAATTTTGATCTCAGTTTGGACTTATTAATACTCGTGATTGAGAAAGTTTTTTTCGCATATATAAGTCCTTCCAAATAATGAAAACATATTTGGAAGCACTTATATATGTATTTTTTTAACTGAACAATTTTTAATTATATGATAAAATTTATTTACTTTTTTGTAAAAATGAAAATTATGAATTCAAGATCGCGGATGATCTGACATCGCGGGTCGCATTTGGACTGTGGGCAGCACTTTGGGAACCCCTACAGTAAACTATAAACAACGAAAAATATTGATGAAAAAAAACGTTCTAACTTCAAGAAATTAGTTTAGAAGTGGCAGGCATTCAGATTAAAACAACTAAAATGGGATAATTGTTACTATAGTTTAAAGTGGCAGCATTCAAGTTAAAACTAAAATTGGATAATTGTTATTTATTACTGTAAAATAACATTGATGACCGATCATAAATATGAACTCTGATTTCATATTTATGATATGAAGTCAGAGTTCACATTTATGATTGCAATGCAGTCACATTTATGATCAAGCAGTGCAGCGCAGCGACTGTCACTGCACTCCACTGCACTGATACAATCAAACGCATTGGCGGCCGGATGGACGAGTGGTAACGCGTTAGCGTGCCACGCAGGAGGATCCGGGTTCGCGTCCGGGTCTGGTCCCGGATTTTTTCGGGGTACTGGACCAGGCCCGGTGATCCCCGTCCTTCACCATCCGGTCCCCTTCCACTAAACCCAACAACTTTTGTCTACAACTTTTTCCGAAATAATGAGATCCAATTAAGATATGTTGTCTCAAGATAAAAAACTCACCCTGTATATGTATTTTTTTTAAACTGAACAATTTTTAATTATATGATCAAATTTATTTATTTTTTTGTAAAAATGAAAATTATCTATATGAATTCAAGATCGCGGATAATCTGACATGGCGGGCCACATTTCTAGAGTTTGCGGGGCGCACTTTGGGAACCCCTGCAGTAAACTATAAACAACGAAAAACATTGATGAAAAAAAACGTTCCATCTTCAAGGAACTATAGTTTAAAGTGGCAGCATTCCAGTTAAAACTAAAATGGTCGGCCCCCTTAGTAATCTCTCTGATTGGAAAGGGGACGTAAAATATGCAAAAAAAAAATAATCAAACGCATTGTGAGACGGCATAGAAGTATCGATGTAACAAATTCCTGCGATTTCGGATTTATGCAAGAATAACGGTTTGAAAAACCAGGCCAAAGTAACTCAATAAAAATATAAAATTCGAAAAAATCGCGTTATATCGAAACAGCGTTAAGCGGAATCTTACTGTACAGTGAAATACGTTTATAACGAACGATTGAGACCAAAAAAATTTTTGTTATAACTGACGTGAAAAGAAAAATTTTTAAAAAGTTGCGGACGTTCTCAAAGTTAGTTCCATGAGCCTATGACGTTATTCTTCGAGAAAAATCGATATTTTAAAGGTTTTCTTTGAAAATATAATTAAAAAATAAAATTCGTCGAACCTCAATTTCCTCAAATTGCATATAAGTGCACTTTTTAAACAGAATTTAAAAAGTGAAAAAAAATTTGAATAATCTGTGTGTAAAATATATGTAATATGTGTGGTTTTGATATCTTACAGAGGAGAAAAGAAAAATATATAAGGGGCGCAAAACTTAGTTCGTACCGGGCCCGGGATTTCTCTCGGCGCTCCTGGTTGCGTAAATGATCCATGCTTTTATACTTGTGTTATCTTCGAAAATGAAACATTTCCGAACGCATGTTTACAGCCCCCTCCAGGGGAGCCCGCCTTGACGTGGCAAGGAGGCTTTTTTTTGTCAGCGAAACAAGCCCTTCCACAGGCTGCCCACCCCTGCGGAGGGTCAGCCGGATTGTGGAGGACGGGGATCAACGGGCCGGGCCCGGACCCCATGATGAATATTTTCAAGGGGTGGGACCCGAGACTCGAACCTGGGTCCTCCAGAGTGAAAAGCCGAAGCGTTTCCACGCGGCCAATCCGGCAGACTGGCGAGGAGGTTTGTGCCGGCAGACACTATGTCTGTATCTGTGCATCCGCTCTGAGAATCCCAGTGGGATGACATTTTTCCAAGAATCCCCACACTGGAAGAAGGTGCGCGTGCAGATCGCACACCAGTGTCCTTAGGGCACATCCCCCGGTCGGGCCTGGGAAACCCGTACGCTCATATCGTAGGCAGAAGACTTTCACTGCACTGCACTGATATACTCCAATGCCGTCTCACAATGCGTTTGATATCTCCAAATTCCTGCGATTTCGGATTTATGCAAGAATAACGGTTTGAAAAACCAGGCCAAAGTGACTCAATAAAAATAAAGAATTCGAAAAAAATTCCGTTATATCGAAACAGCATTAAGCGGGGTCTTACTGTACAGTGGAATACGTTTATAACGAAACGATTGGGAACAAAAAGTTTTCCGTTATAGCCACAGATTAGTTGAGAGAGATAGGACACTCTCATAGACTCTATTATATACAAGAAACGAACGAAGCGCCTCTATGGAGAGTACTCGAAATGAACTTAATAAAAATGATGTTTTAATCTATTGAAAATTTTAATTATAAAAGTTTTTTGTAATAAAACTGCCATAAGATTCGTAGAAACAATAATAACCGAGCTTCCACTATCTACAACAAAAGTGAAATGAGTAACGCCAGGTACTGCCAATAGTGGCAGCACCTTCGAATAAGCCAAGTATCTCATCTGTATCAACTAATCTGTGGTTATAACCGACGTGAATTTTTGCATTTGACCAAGGTTGTTTAATTAATGACTACGATACAGTCCCTTTGGGCTCTGTTGGTCTTGAAACTGTAATGTGTTTCTAGTTTATGCGGCGGGCTATATAAGATGCCTTCGCGGGCCGGATCCGGCCCGTTGGACCGATTTTTGCCCACCCCTGATCTAAAATGAGAGCTTTCGCTTGCTTTAATCCAGGAGTAAACCTCCAATGAGTGAGGTGCTGAGCTGCCGACCAGTCCCTGACAATCCGCTCAAACGCATCAAATCTGATGCCCAGGACAGGTTCAGATCCAATAAAGGAACAATAAGTCCCTTCCTTGGCCAGCCCATCAACAACCTCATTGCCCTCAATCCCTTTGTGCCTTGGCACCCAAACAAGTTATACACTGCTCCTGGCAGTCAGTTCTTCAATGAGAAGACGACAATCCCATGCAAGCTGAGAAGTAAAGCGGGAGCTATCAAATGCTTTTAATGCAGCTTGACTATGAGATAGGATATAAATGTGTTTATTAACAATATCCCCTATCAAGATTGATTTTAACACATGCAGAAATAGCATAGATTTCCGCCTGAAAGACAGTGGCAAACTGCTCTAGGGAATAAGAATAAGACATTCTCGTTTCCTCACAGTAAATCCCCGCCCCAACACCAGTAGTGGTTTTGGAGCCATCTGTAAACCAGATCAGTCCCCCTCTCCAGGAGGGAATAAGAATAAGACATTCTCGTTTCCTCACAGTAAATCCCCGCCCCAACACCAGTCCACTACTGGTGGTACTGGTTTTGGAGCCATCTGTAAACCAGATCAGTCCCCCTCCTCTTTTTCGTAGTTTGGAGGGCTGGACCCTCCAAACTACGAAAAACAACAGTGAAGGTTGAAGAAGTTAAATCTGGGCACTATGTAATCCTTCACCATCTCAAGAATGTGACTATGTAACTTGTCCCATTCAAAAGATGTATGGCTCCACTTTGTGGGTTCAAGAAATTCTTCTCCCACAAGAATAGAGCATATAATAACCCCCGGGCACTCGCCTCAACATACAAATGCAGGGAGGAATACCCAATACTTCAAGAGCAGTAGTAGGAGCAGTCCTCATAGCTCCTGTGATGCTCAGACAGGCCAACCTTTGAATCTTCTGAAGTTCAGTCCTGCAGGTTTTAAGCAAAACTCTTCGTCACCAAATAATGACAGCATAGATAATAATGGGTCTCACAACCATGATGTATATCCAGTATAACAATCCAGGTTTAAGTCCTCAAGTCTTACCCAAACAGGCCCTATAGGCTTTCCCAACAATAAAATCTTTATGTGGTTTCCAAGTCAATCCCTTGTCTAACATAACACCAAGATGTTTGACTCGAGTAGAAAACTATAACCTTTTGCCGAAGAGTGATGGTTCAGTAAGTCCCATCAATTGTCTTCTTCGTGTAAAAGATATAATTACAGTCTTTACTGGATTAACAGTCAATTCAACCTTATCACACTATTAGGAAACTGTATTGAGAGCTATCTGAAGCACCTCAGATACAGTCCTGGGAAACTTTCCCATCACAATGATGACTATATCATCAGCATAACCAACAGTAAAGAAGCCGATCCCATTGAGTGTAGTTAAGAGATCATTCACCACAGAGAAAGTACTCCCCCTGTGGACAACCTCTGTCTTTAAGTGTCCTAACTTCCTCATCATAAAGTGAGCTGTAAACACTCTAAGCTTCAGCATGGAACCAATCCAACGAATAATCGTTGAACAGATTCCATGCCTACTCGCAGCAAGGCCAATTTGCTCGAAAGAAGTTGAGTCAAATGCCCCTTGAATGTGAAGAAATGCTCCTAAAACAATTTCCTTGTATCCAGTCGCTCTCTGAATGAGTGACACAACCTCATGGAGAGCAATTCAGTTGCCAGACTGATAGGCAAATTGACTGCGATGAAGAGGAGTCTTATTAAAGCCCCATCCCTAACAAATGGGCTCGAAAGAAGTTGAGTCAAATGCCCCTTGAATGTGAAGAAATGCTCCTAAAACAATTTCCTTGTATCCAGTCGCTCTCTGAATGAGTGACACAACCTCATGGAGAGCAATTTCAGTCGATTTGCCAGACTGATAGGCAAATTGACTGCGATGAAGAGGAGTCTTATTAAAGCCCCATCCCTAACAAATGGATCCACCAGCCTTTCCATCGTCTTCAATAAGAATGATGTCAGGCTGATTGGACGATAAGACTTAGCCTCAATGTAAGAACTACGCCCGGGATCGAGCACAATCACTAGTCTAGATTTTGTTTTCCAGGCAAAAATACAGAAAGAATGAATTGCACTATAATATTGTGAAAGTGCAGAATCATTTTTCCGAAATCTGGTTTTCTTCCGACTGTTGACTGATACATTTTTAGCATCTCCGGATAAAATTACTCATTGAATTTCTTTCCGGTACATATTTCGTAGACAATGATAAATATATTGTATATACAACATATGCATTATTATAAACATTTTTTACTTTTACATTCTCGAATTTCGATGTCGGCTAGTTCGATGTTTTTCATTCTATTTGGTCTCCTGCCTTTCCGTGTGTGTCACCAATATACAGCTGTTCTTACATGATTATGGATCCAACAGGCACGAAAAAATATAGTCTAGAACAGCCATTCTCAACCTGCGGCCCGCCAAACTTTTTAATGAAAGCGCGGAATTCTTCTCCCACAAGCAAAAACAAATTAAACTTCTGATATTAAAAAAAATTTAAATCTGGAAAAATTAGAATTTTCCTAATTTGCTAGGTCTTCCTGATGCATTCATAAAATTTTTTCACGTGATACCAATCGGTTGCTAACTGCAGGGCCGGCCCTAGGCGGTAGGCGACTGCCTACGGCGGCAAAACCGTCTTTCCTGAACTAGAGCGGGAAAAAGTAAACACGAGCCAGTTTTTGGGTTTGCCTACGGCGGCAAAAACGCTAGGGCCGGCCCCGCTGACCGCTGCCCGCCCCCGCTGTAGCAAACAAATGTATGTGGCCCGGGAAAAAAAAGGTCTAGAAACTTAACTGTCCGACCCAGTATATATTAGTTCTCACTTTTCGGTTTAATTACGTAAAAAATGGGGTAGATCTATGATATTGGAATATTTACCAGCCTTCGATATCGGATATACAGTATTACTTTTTCTTTGGCAGACCCATCCACGTGGCCGTGGTGCACGGAGACGAACGACTGGTTCGTTGGTTGTGTCATTCCATGAAATCCGTTGGCGCCTCTCTAGACTTAACTAATTACCTGAGCCAGGTAAGGTTTTTGCTCTCATTAAATTAACTCGGTCTCGGTACAAATTGCATTTTTCTTCCTCGACTGTATCAGGCGCTTACCATCTAATCATTTAGCTATCTGAGACGAAACTACTGTCCTGCGTTCATTATTTTACAGTGAAGTTTTCAAGTTTGATGTTTATACAGGTACTGGAACAATTATTCGGCTTCTCAGTAGGACCCGCTCTAGGGGCCAGCAATCCGGACCTTTGTCTGAGGCGGCAAATTTAAAGGGTGGCATATTGGTTGTGAAGGTGACAAAATATTTATAAATTGAATACAGTACTTAATTAATCGAAATTTATATTTGTCAATTTTATCTTTGGGTAAAATTAGCAGGCAATTACATTTCGTAATTACTGTTTTTGCCTAAAAGCTAAAAAATATTTGTCATCCTTAATTCTGAAGAAAGCGACCATAAAAGAGCGGCGTGTTTAATTAAATAACAAAAAAGATAGGTATCTAAGTCGCGCAACGCGTAGAACAAACAGCACGCGGGATGCTGTCTGAACTTGTTTGAAACAGGAACGGGAAGGAATATCTAATTATAAAAGGGAGATTTCGTTACACAATCGCGATATTTTCGCTAATACGTCGGTGATGATAACCATTAGATTTTTATTTAAAATAAAAGATAAGGCGGAGTGGGGTAAGTGCGGAGAGGTTTTCGCCAAGTTGGACTTTAAACGCGAGTATTTTAACCTATCGTATAAATATTTAACAGGGTGGTTAACAATCGCGTGGCGCAGCTATTATCGTTTAATTCGTTCTTGAAAATTTTAAATTTGCTACAAAATCGTACAAAATGTCAACTACTCCGCACTTAACCCGAAACGGGGTAAGAGTAACGTGCGAGTTAAAAAAGCTTTGAAGTTTATTTACGCACGCTACTCGGGAAGAGCAGAATTATGAACAAATTTGCTATAAAATGCTTTTTACCGCATTAAGATGGATTGTTTCGTTTTAGAGTTATTCTTCGTTAAAGAAACAAGGATTGAACTCTGAAATGTGAAAAGCGGTATAGTGAAATAAATCAAAAATATAAAGTGATGTAAGTAGGCCTACACAAATTGTTTAATAACAACTCGTGTACTTATATCACTTTATATTTTCGTTTTATTTCACCATACCTCATATCTCACATTATTTACTTTATATCACTTTTTATTTTTTCAAAGTAACAAAGCGCACATTGTGTTATTTAATATGACAAAAGGTTTTTATCAAATAAAATTGGTTTATACGAAAATTTTAATCGATGTCTTTGCATTTATCGATCAACGTCTCGACAACGTTCACATTTCGTTAATTTCTTTCGAATAATCGCTCCTGTTGGTTTTAACTGTTAGTCCTTGTCGGGGATTGACATCTGGAATCGACTTCTACCGCGACGAGGGTGCTATCTCGACGCTTAAGTGGAATCACACGCGCTAACTTGAATGTTTTTATTATCTTGTGTACGCTTCCAACGAACTGGGTCAGAGAACCTAGGGAATCCTGAGAATAAAGTACAAAATACTGATACTCTCGTTTTGTTGTGTACTACTTATACGCTTACGCTTACGCTTTATATGGTGCCGAACAACCCGACGTAGGAAATTTACGGTTTGACGGAGATTATAGCAACGGATCCTTGACTCACATAGGTACTGTACATCCTTTTATTTCTTTTTAACGGTTCTTCTTCACTTCAACATCGGAAATCCAACATGGCGCTAGTCAGTGACCCTACAGCTGTACTAAAACGGAAAGAACGACAGTAAGAAGTATTGTTAACAAATTTATTACGCTTGTGAACTCTATAAACGACAACATCCTACCGGAAGATATAGAGCATTATACGAATAGACTTCAAAAATCTTTACTCGAGCTCAAACAATTGGACGACGAGATTCATAGTCTATTGTCTGACGCAGACTACACTCTTGACACAGAAAAATGTGAGGAGTATATTGATAACTGTGAGCGCGCTATCAGCGAAGAAAAACGATTTCTTCAAGACCGGAAAAAATGTATACCGCCAACTTTCGGAGAAAACGACGTCCAAAGCGCGCATGCTACCGTCAATGCATCTACACCTCAGAATTTTTATACTGTGGCAACTCATTCCGCATACAAACATCCAGTGTAAAACTACCTACAATCAAACTAGAGCCATTTGGCGGAGACATCGAAGAATGGCAACGTTTCTGGGAACAATTTGTGTCATCTATCGACTCCAATTCAGAACTATCACAGATCGATAAACATGTATTTCTACGCGGCTATTTGGAAGGTGAACCTAAACGATTAACTGACGGAATCAGCATTTCTGGTGAAACTTACGAAACTGTGAAAAACATACTGCTAAAGCGTTACGAAAATAAGGACAGAATTGTACAAGCTCATTTAGATTTCTTGGAATGCTTAAAACCGATCGATACACAGCTCCACTCCAGAGTCGCTCAATGAAGTTTATATTCACAAGGGTGCTCGCCAACCGGGTAAAAACGAAAAAGAACCAAACTTTATAAATAAAGATAATATCGATAGATAGTTCGATCTATCGAGAAAAGGAACCAAACTTTATAAATAAAGATAGTATCGATAGATAGTTCGATCAGTCGATTATTAAGAGGTATAATTCAAATATAAACGCTTAATCAACAATCAAATTCGGGATACATTCATGACGCGGAAGAGAAAAACGAGGCGTAAGGCGGTCAGCGCAAACGCTACGTCAGCACTGGTTGCGTAGCAACGCTGGACTACTTGGTTCGAAGGAAATTTTTATAATAAATCAAATTAAAAAAAATGAAAAGGAAATGTATACCGCCAACTTTCGGAGAAAACGACGTCCAAAGCGCGCATGCTACCGTCAATGCATCTACACCTCAGAATTTTTATACTGTGGCAACTCATTCCGCATACAAACATCCAGTGTAAAACTACCTACGGTGCTAAAGAACTGAAAAATAAATTTATCTTAAGCAAATGGAAGAAAGAAGTGACAGAAGGACCAAAACAAAGAGAAATTAATCGACTAGTTTATGAAGAATTTGCTCGATCTAGAAAAGAATGTAGAATTCCAATCTGCGACAAATGGCTATTCAAATAGCACCAACTCCCATTTCGTGCATGGGCCGATCTGTTCACTCGTACAAATCGACTGGTTACTAGAAAAATCACTCGCTTAGTTTGCAGGCGCGAAATTGCGTCTTTCCAAGAATTAAACAAAGCTGCCGACTTATTTCGTCATTAAAATGAAATTCTTGCTTCAAGTATATTCTCCATCCGCAATATTTAATACTGATCAATGTGGCTTTAACTACCAAGTCACTTTCCAACCTACGTTATTGGAAAAAGGAGAAAAAACAATAGTCGGTTAAGCGCAATCACCGCGTAACAAGATCACCCACTCGAATACAATGCAATATATGATAAGCTGTGATGGAAGAGTTATTGGTAATGCATTCCTTTGTTTGCAAGAACCAAATGGCGCGTTAGGCCCTATAGTTAATGACATTTTATTGAAATATGCAGCACCCAATATCGACGTATGTTGCAGCAAATCTGGAAAATTATCTAGATATCTGGCTGAATATTATTACAAAACGACCTTCGCTCCTCTTGTCACAGAAGGTTTTGCCCTTGTTATCGATGCTTGGACTGGACACACTAATTCAGAAATTTATGCGAGTATCTTTGGCCATCAAAATAACCGACCGGAATGCCGAATTGTAATAATTCCTGAAAAGTGTACAGCACAATGTCAGCCGTTAGACACAACTGTACATAGACAAATAAAATACTTACAAAAGAGAATTGTAACTGCTTTAGAATTGTTATATGACCATTCTACATTGCCTAATGAGAAAAACTGGACAAGCGGAGCGGGTATCATACGTCTACAATCATTAATACATCACCAAATTTCATCCGATATATTCAGACCTCTAATATTGTATTCTTGGTGGTCAGCCGGAATAGTAGATAATCGTTGCCAATTTTCTAATGTTAAGCAAGCATGTTTTGAATTTTTATGTACAGATTCTCTCACATGTATTAATTGTCCTGATGAAATAAGATTTATCAAGTGCGCAAGATGTCGATTTATCTTATGTCTGAAATGTTTTTATTTTGATTATCATAGTATTGTCTGTAAAAAATAAATTCAACATGTTTTTTCCTTTAATATATTTTTTCCTTCTTTTTATTGTCACATAAAAGCTCGGAGAACAAGGCGGGTGGGCTATACCCTCCATATTAACAGGGTAGAAGATTATTTTCACGTGCAATAAAGTCACATTGCGAGCGTAAAATAGTCTGTAAATAAAGCTACATTAATAAATTATAAAACAGAACTTTAATTATAGTTAAGAAACTAAAAGAACTTAAAGAATAAATACCCTCGAGTGTACTGGTAATCGACGGAACTTATTCTCTTGACCGCTGGTCCGAAACTGACTGTTCCTCGGCTGCTTATGGCCATCTCCCGCTCTTCCGGGGTCGCCCGATCCCGGAAGAAATCCGTTCAGATCGTTCACTGATTTGAATCCGTTCAATACATTCAAACGCATGGCCATTAGAATTTAAAAATATTTCATAGCCAATGATTCTTGACACGATATATGCATCAGAAGTGGCTCCATGCCAAAAATCAGACTTCGGTTTCAAGAAAAACTCACGGTATAAACATATATACATATATTTATATATTTAAATTTTACATGTATTTATAGAATATTGAACAAAATTTAAAAACTAAATTTCGAAGTTTAAAATCAAAACTTCCGATCGAGAAATGAGCTTTTATCGGATATTTTGCTGCAAAAGTTAGAATGACTAACAAGGCATGCTCCGAGAAAAGTGCGCCTTTTTTCTGAACGTATCTTTGCGCCGATTATAGCGGCGATCGGTGCAAAGTTACGCTTTGATGGACCGCCTCACGCCGCATTTTTCTCTTCCGCGTCATGCCGAATTTGATTGTTGATTAAGCGTTTATATTTGAATTATACTCACGACGCTCTTCCGATCTTATTTGAATTATACCTCTTAATAATCGACTGGTCGAACTATCTATCTATACTATCTTTATTTATAAAGTTTGGTTCCTTTTCGTTTTTACCCGGTTGGCAAGCACCCCTTGTCAGTGTAACAAACATCTGGAAGCATTGCGAGCTTTGGGGGAAAATGTAGACGCTTGCAGTAGAGTTTTGGCTCCAAAAATACAAGTTAGAGTGTTCCCATCGGATATCGTTACACGATGGATCGCCTATTCACGACGAGAAAATATATCGGATGAAGATAGCAGTCTCATGTCATTTTTAAGTGTCGAAGTAGAAAGCTCTCTGATTACTCAAAAAATTCAAGAAGTTAGCGTTAGCACCTCGCCATCCAATTTTCTCCCAACCACTTCTTCGTTTCAAGTTAACACAAAACTACGACATAAGACCAACACACCCTTCTGTGCGTTCTGCGAAATCTCTGGTCAATACTGGGCGCAAGACTGCGCGACTATTCCAAATGTTCCGTCCCGTATTAAGAAACCGAAACTTTCCAAACGCTGTTTCTTGTGCACTAATAAAGGACATAATGCTAAAAACTGCCCACGAAAAGAAAAGGCTTGCTGTGTGAAATGCAAAAAGAAACATCGTGTCTCTATCTATTCCCAACTCTCACCCACTAGAACCACGATCGGGAAAATTGATACGTCTCTGCGCATCAACACATACCTTCAGACAGACAAAATCTGGATTGAGGGCCCTACGGGTTCACGAAAATTGACACGTTGTATCCTCGACCCAGGTAGCCAGTCAAGTTTCGTCAATTCCGATCCAGTCGATTCCCTGCAGCTTGTCACTTTGGAACACGTCAATCTTTCCGTGCACGCATTCGAAGCTGATTCGACCAACACTACCACCCGAAGAGTTATCCAGTTCTCCATCTCCAGTACGCACAATAAACAAAAGGTTACAATTAAAGCGTACGAAAGTAACAACACGTACACCTCCCATTTTAGTTCATCCAAAGACATCGCAAACTTAGCTCGCATCCGCTGCATCAAATTAGCGGATCAAGCTATCGAAATACTCATCGGTAGTGACATTACCGACAAGTTCATCCAAAGACATCGCAAACTTAGCTCGCATCCGCTGCATCAAATTAGCGGATCAAGAAGACGGTATACAATTACCTATCGAAATACTCATCGGTAGTGACATTACCGACGAACTGAAAACATATTATCTACCACACCAAATTGTCAAGAAAAATAAAAATGGACTACTAGGAAATTGTGAAGACAGACGAACCAATACGCTTATCTAGTTCTCTCGCCTTATTGCCATCCATTTTTGGTTGGATACTCACCGGCACCTTTCGTCCACCACTGTGCAATATATCCCGACTTATGAGACTATAGTAAACCACATTATTGCCGAGACAACACATCCAGATTTAAACGAACAGGTACGCACTCTCTGGAACTTGGATATACTTGGAATTAGGGAAACTCAAATACGCACAATAAGTGAAAATGATTACAGAATACTCAATCAGTTTGACAAATCTTACCACATGGCGAATGGGCAACGAGTTGTTGGATTACTCTGGAAAAAATCAATCCCGTCAAATAACTACGTTACAGCCAACCGTCGACTTCATTCCTTACGAAACCGTCTCAACGCCAACCCTCGCCTACAAGACATCTATATATCTCACATGCGAGACTACATCGACAAAGGTCAGATCGAAATTGCTCCATATTCCACATCCGACAAACTGAAAACATTTATTATCTACCACATCAAATTGTTAAGAAAAATAAAAATGGACTAATGACATGGCGAATAGTTTTCGACGCATCATCTCACGAACCAAACTCACCATCTTTAAACGATGTGCTAGAACTTGGTCCCAATCTACACCCAGAAATACTTGCAGTTTTATTACGTTTTCTATTAGGTAAATACGCTATAATTGGCGATATCAGTCAAGCCTTCCTTCAACTAAGTCTTGCCGAGCGAGATACAGATGCCACTCGATTTCTGTGGTATCAGACGCAAAAGGAATAAGAAGGAAATACGTTTCTTACGGACAAAATTCTCACGTACCCCTTCTGTCGTCTACCCTTCGGATTAACTTGCAGTCCATTTTTACTCTCAGCCTCCATTCAAGAACTCGAAAAGAAACGGTCACCGACAAATTTTAGCAAACGTCAACTCTTTACTAAACATTTCTATATGGATGACTTTATCGCTAGCGGGCAGACTGAAGCTGAAGTCGTATTGTTATATACAGAAATACAAGAACTCGCTGCCACAATAACACTCCCCATGGCTAAATGGGCTACGAATTCGAAAGCCCTCCATTTCGTATGGCAAAAAGAGAATACGGAAGTACTTGGTGTTCATTGGAACACCGAAAACGATAACCTTTACAACGATCTTACGTCCTTCCAGTCCTCGCTATCTAATGATCCAACAACAAAATGTCAACTTTTGCGCGCCACATCAAGTTTTTACGATTCATTGGGACTACACACCCATTTCCATCACAGGAAAGATCCTTTTTCAGGATACTTGGCTTCGTGGAATAAAATGGAATAAGATTTTACCTCTGGATATTGCTACTCAGTGGCTAAATTGGTCTAATGAATAAACTCACATATCATCCATACACGTTCCCCGTTGGATTGGACTCTCTTATCCTACTGAAGCTGAGATACATGTCTTTTGCGACGCCTCCGAACGAGCATACGGCGCCTGACTCTATCTACGTACTACTCACGGATATAGTGTTTCCGCTAATCTTATGTGCAGCCGAAACAGACTGGCTCCAATAAAAAAGGTCACCTTACCGCGGTTAGAGCTTCTAGCGAAGCTTCTGGGAACTCGACTACTCAACTATTTCTGCCGGGAGACCGATTTCCACCCAACAGCAGCTACCCTATGGACTGATTCAACTGTGGCACTATCCTGGATACGCAGTGACCCAAATATGTGGAAAACTTTCAGTCTGCAACCGCGTAACTGAAATCTTACAGTATACCAGTCCAGCACAGTGGCGACATTGTCCTGGTAAAACAAATCCAGCCGACTACATCTCACGAGGTATTTTGCCATCAACCTTAATTTCATTACATTCATGGTGGCACGGCCCCACATGGTTGACGGAACCACCGAATCTTTGGCCTACTGAATATTTTACTCAGACATCTTAAACTTCAGCTAATCTGGAAATACGGAAGTCAGTTACCCAAACGCTTTATACGCCTACACATTTACCACCTTTAATCGACATTTCACGTCAGTTCTTATAAAGGGTGTTTCAGAAATGGTGTGCCAAACTTCATAGGCTGGTAGATGAGACCATTCTAAGCAAAAAAGCTAGAGAAACGTTTTTCGATTTGAGGCTTCATAAAAAAGTTATAGCCATTTAAAGTTTTGTGATGTGACTTCCTGTCTGGTACGACGTCGGCTAGGCTTCATAAAAAAGTTATAGCCATTTAAAGTTTTGTGATGTGACTTCCTGTCTGGTACGACGTCGGCTTAATTTAAGGCGAATAATGTCACGTGACGCGCATGCGTTGCTAAAAATAATATTTTTAAAAATAATATTTATGACTAAAAATTTAACTCTAATACTCATTTACGTCGGCCGGATGGCCGGGTGGTAAAGCTTTGGCTTACCACCC
>AYEL01008262.1:0-22885 GCA_000484575.1 Olivierus martensii | reverse complement strand
AATTAATATAAAAGATTTTTAAATGAAATAATAAAATTGTATAATTTCTCGTCTTTTTTATATATTCATATATAATTTTATTTTTTTTTAATATTAATCAAATGTTTAAATAATAAATTTTACTTTAATTCATCATTACGATATTTATTAAAAATTAAAAAATATATATTTTACTTAAAAAATCTATGAAAGGGGAGATAACTTCTATATCACGTGGCAATCATCTCTTGTCACGTGACATTTCCATCAGAAGATAAAGATGAATAATAGGAGCCGTATTAACATTAACTTGTGGACCTTAATTTACTGAGATGACCCTATTGAAAATTATGATTGTAAGATACATTTCATCAATATAAGAATAAACTGCATGGTCTATATAATTTTAACATCTCAATTTTTATAAATAATTCGAACGAAATAGTGCACCTAACAAAGCATTATCCAATGTATCTACGAATTAATTATTTAAATACATATAGAGTTTTCATTATACGAGGAAACGTGGACCAATAGTACTTCGGATAACACGGAACGTTTCACAAATTATTACTAAATAAACTAACTTTATATATTACGATGTACTGTATACTTTTTCAAGTTAGTTAAACCTAATTATTGAATATATTGTAATTAAAATTATTATTCGATGACTATTGTCAGAATTTATCATCCAAAATCTAATTGATTTTAAAATGAGTTTCTGTCCCAATAATAATAATAAATTCTTTTATTATTGTAATGATGCCGCAGTTTACAATAGTTTAGTGATGGCCTTGGACCAATAGTACTTCGGATAACACGGAACGTTTCACAAATTATTACTAAATAAACTAACTTTATATATTACGATGTACTGTATACTTTTTCAAGTTAGTTAAACCTAATTATTGAATATATTGTAATTAAAATTATTATTCGATGACTATTGTCAGAATTTGCCATCCAAAATCTAATTGATTTTAAAATGAGTTTCTGTCCCAATAATAATAATAAATTATTTTATTATTGTAATGATGACGCAGTTTACAATAGTTTAGTGATGCTAAGGCTGGCTATAGGCTAAGGCGAAGTAGGCAACGACCTAAGGTGGAACTCAGGAAATAGAATTGATTTTATTCGTATTTTCATGCTTTTTTTAAATCCATTTTCATATAAATGAATATTTCCATTCCCACTTTATCTTAAATTTATAAGTGATAAACTTTTACAGATATTAAAAAATGCACAAGTTTCAGAACTCAAGCTTAATAAGAAATAAATTTAGATATGACAAACAGAAATTTTCATATTACTAATTCGTTAGAGTATCTTCGAGATTATAGAAGTAACGACATTTAACATGTCTTCTTAGTTGAACTCAAGCTTAATAAGAAATAAATTTAGATATGACAAACAGAAATTTTCATATTACTTAATTCGTTAGAGTATCTTCGAGATTATAGAATATAGAAGTAACGACATTTAACATGTCTTCTTAGTTTTAAGCTGCTTTCCAGCCAGATGTTATTAAATAAGCCATTCAAGTACTCATTACGGGTCGCTAACATCTATTGTGGGGTCGGCTGTTAGATGAAGAAAGGCTGTTAGATGTTCAACCAACCGGGCTAGATTTTTCTTGAAAAAAACTTCTGGAGGTGAGAGATCTGAGAATTAAAGCCAATTCTTTAGGTGTAAGCTAATACTTTGCCATGATCAAGTTTTAATGAGGCATAAAAAGGAAGCAAAAATAAAATCATTAAATCTAGTTTCATCATTACTTTCATATGCAATGTTTGTCTGCGAAGGTAATGATGAAACTGGATCTAATAAAAAAAAGAAAAGTTTAATTAGCTTTTTAACGTTCTAGACCAGGCCTGACTAACTCAAATTGTTCCGCGGGCCACATATTACATAAAACAATATTTAAAAAATAGACTTATGATATTTGATTATTTTTATTTTATTCACGCATGATTTTTATATCTATATCAATGAGATACAGTGGATTCCGCTTAATTGGGACAAACGCGTAATTTGGGCCAAATCTCAAAGAACGGAAACCAAACTAATAAACTAATACATAATTTAAACGCTTAATTGGGACAGTAGCAGAAAAGGAATTTTCAATTTTTGATATATTTTAGGGATTTTTCGAAAGTATGGCAACATTATGTACATTATAACAACATTTTATTGTACGGATAATTTTTCAGGTTTAACGTTTCTACAAGACAATACAGATTACACCTACTTGTTATGTGCTTTCTTAAAAAAATCCTTATTTAAAAATTATAATAACATTTTATTATACGGGTAATTTTTCAGGTTAAACGTTTCTTCAAGACAATACAGATTACACAATGGAGCAGGTCGTTTCTTCGCGTCCTATTACATACACATCGTCGACACACCACAATGGAGCAGGTCATTTCTTCGCATCCTATTATATACACATCGTCGACACACTGTCGCCACACTAATATAAACATCCATTCTTTAGTAAAATTATAAGTAAATATCATCACAAACATCCATTCTTTAGTAAAATTATAAGTAAATATCATTGTTGATAATACATAACAATACTGTATTCGGCAACACTAGTGTGATCTATCGTAAATATCATTGTTGATAAATAATACATAACAATACTGTATTCGGCAACACTAGTGTGATCTATAGTCATGAGTCTGGCAAGTGTGCCTCTACTTAAGAGTCTACCGTTACTGTACCTAGCGATAATCATTTACAGTGTCGATTTATTTAAAATTTTTAAATCTTTGCCGAAATGTCAAGAAAGGATTTTACATTTTCGAGTAAAATCGCTTGACTGGATAAAATTAAAAGCCAGCAATTTAATACAAACCATGGTAGACTCGCTGAAATAAACCAAAATCTACCATAGCGCGTCACCTACAATCAACTGCGTAAGGAGTGGGCATTACAGAAAGAAATTCCAGGAACATCGAATAAACCAAAATCTACCATAGCGTGCCATAGTAGACTCCTGATATAACTGTTGTACTAAAATTTACCATAGCACGTTTTCCTACAACAAGAAAATCAACTGTGTGAGGAGTGGGCATTACAGAAAGTAATTCTAGGCCATGGTAGATTCGCTGAAATAAACCAAAATCTACCATAGATGCGTCTTAACAAGAAAATCAACTGCGTGAGTAGTGGGCATTACAGAAAAAATTCCAAAGATCAAAGCAACTGTGCAAGAAGTGGGCATAACAGAAAGAAATTCCAGGAACTGTCCATAAGAAAGCGTGATGGAAAGGATCCAGAAGTCGAAGAAGCATTAGATCACTGGTTTTCTATAGTTAGCGGGCGAGACATGAATGTCAGCAGATCAGTGTTGAAGAAGAAATCGGAGAAGTTAGGTACCTAATTATTAATTTTTTACCGAAAGGATCCAGAAGTCGAAGAAGCATTAGATCAATGGTTTTCTATAGTTAGCGGGCGAGACATGAATATCAGCAGCTCAGTGTTGAAGAAGAAATCGGAGAAGATCGGTAAAAAACTAATAATTAGGTACCTATTTTAATGATTTATTAAAATAGGTACCTAATTATTATTTTTTACCTATTATTTATTTACCTACGAATTACATATTTTATTTTAGATTATTACTTCGTTTAATTGGGCCAAAATGGCTTAGTCCCGACGTGCCCCAGTTAAGCGGAATCCACTGTATATGTTTTTCTTTGTAATCGTCAATTTTTGTAAATTCGGTGATGGGATTCAGCCGGTTCGGCAGAACCGATACCTAATTTTTTGTTGAGTTCGGCGAACTAGTTATTGAAATAGATCTGTAATCAGAATTCTCTTCTACGAATTACATATTTTATTTTAGATTATTACTTCGTTTAATTGGGCCAAAATGGCTTAATCCCGACTTGCCCCAGTTAAGCGGACTCCACTGTATCTGTTTTTCTTTGTAATCGTCTATTTTTGTAAATTCAGTGATGGGATTCAGCCGGTTCGGTAGAACCGATACCTAATTTTTTGTTGAGTTCGGCGAACCAGTTATTGAAATAGACCTGTAATCAGAATTCTCTAAGGTGAGCACCTGGGCAGTTGCCCAATGTGGAAATCACAAATCTGCATTCCTTACTCTCTTATAGCGTTCATCTGCGCAATAATGTATTCTAAGTGTCCGTATAATGTTCATTCCGTCTATAGAAGAAAGAAAATTAGAAATATGGAAAATATAAACTACTTATACCTTTGATGAAATACTACATTTTTATTCCGTCGTGTTTTTATGCTCAGATAAAAGCAAAGAAAATTGCAAATGAGGACGTTAATCAAGAATCAATATGGAAGTATCTTAAATAATAGATTTATTGTTTTTTCTCATCATTTAATATTTTTTCATTAATATTTTAAACTCTTTCTTATAGAATAATTGAATAAAGAGTTTTTTAGTCACTGCTTTTGGTGCTTTGGATTCTTAAGAACTTTTTATGATAGATGATAAGCAGTTTTTTCTTTATTAGCAAATTCCTGCATAGTTTTTCTGTACAACCTGGCAAATACACAGAAGGAAAACAGCATAACTGATGATATGTAAAAACATCTTTCACAATTCATGGCTGATAAATTGAAATGTTATGAATATACACAGAATTTGCATTTTTCAGTACAGAATGATAATGGTGGAAACCAATATAATATGACATGAAGTTCATATGTTATTCTGATATTGAAAAATTAACAAATGTGAAGTGCTGGTGTAGAAAGCTGCACAATTCTTTTATCCAATCTGGCAAATAACGATGAAATAAAGCACATTACATAATATATACAGTCAAATCCCATTAAGCTGCCACCCTTGCTAACTGCCAAGAAATTTGACAGAATGGATCTTCCCTATGTTAGTGGAATAGGCAAACCCCAATAAAACGCCATCCACCAATAGAAATGTCTAAACAAATATTCGTTTTGGTATTGTATTTGTCCTCATTAATCTGCCAGGGATGACTTACTTACCAAAGTTCATCAGTGCTGTATATACAGTATTTAAAAGCTCTCTGGATTCATTTGTAACTAGTGGATGAGAGAGATGGAGTTAATGGCTATTCGTGTGTCTCTCTAAGCCTGGTTCACACCTAGATTGTAGAAAATTTAAGATGGTAAGAACCAGATCGTTTCCATCATTTATTGCGTACTGAGCAAATAAGGACACTGTAGTTAGCTGTGTGCATTGTGTTTTACAGAAAACTCAAAGTAGAGAATCAGAACAGCAGATGCACATGTTTTCTGTATAGTACTATGCATATACAGTATGTATATTATACTTTAAAGCAGGGGTGGGAATTTTTTTCTGTTGAGGGCCGGATAAACAATTTTCAGAATGAACCAGGCCGTATAAAAATTGAAAAGTGCCTAAGGGCGAATTTAACCTTACGGCACCGTAATTATGTAATTATTAATTATTATTATTATGTAATTATGTAATGAAATTATTGATGATAACATTAGCTACTCTATTAATAATAAAAACTACTTTGACATAAAATGACTACTCACGTTCAAGCAAGATTGATTCTTGCACAAACACATTCTCTCTCTCACAAGAATAATGGTTGTGCCAATTTATCTGCACACATTCTTGTCAATCTCACTATTGTTTGTAGTCACTTTTCTGATACTTACACAAAGAACATATTCGTGTATCAGTATTATTTTTAAAATATACTTTTCTTGTGTTAGTTTCTTAGTTTTTGTTTGTATGCAAAGAGTTCAAAAGCATCCATAGAAACTATTTGTTTTCATTAGAAACGTAAGTATTTCATCAAACTGATTGATTGTTAACAACCTATAACATCAGAATGTTACAAAATATTAGCTAGTCCCACGTAATTAATTTTGTAAAAACAAATTTACAACTTAATGTGAATGGTGGAATTTACTATGTTCATAGGTAATTATATCATCAAAATTTGGAGTAACTCGGTAATGTACGTGTACACTAGCGACAGTATCCGTTATTTTACACTACAAAGTATCCATTATTTTATTTTTTCTTTTCTAGTAGAATTTTACAAATGTGGGTCTCGAAACTGTAATGTGTTCTAATTTATGCGGCAGGCCGTATAAGATGTCTCCGAGGGCCAGATCTGGCCGGCGGACCACCTTTTGCCCATCCCTGCTTTAAAGTATACAGTTTTTTTTGAAATGTTAAGTTTGAATGTAAAATATAAATGTACTGTATTTTATTAAATTTAATAAATTCGGAGTTCATTTTCATTTATTTACTGTTTATAATGTAATATATAAATGAAAATACTACATATGTGTTTTCAATAAACTGCCAACCCCAATTAGCCACCAAAATCGTCCGCAAATGCATAATGGAGTCTTATCGGGGTTTGACGGTATTTTATTGACATAAAGTTTGACAAGTAATGTGGTAGAGGAAAGAATATAAATACATAATATCCTTGTACAGTTCTTTTGTATAATTGGAGAGTACATGTTCCCAATAGTGAAAAGGAAGTTGTGTTGTGCAGTTGTTCTTGGAAATGGGTCTCTCAACAGAGGAAAATGTATTCATAGTTGAATATTATTTCACTCATACATAACTCATTTCCTTAGTTTTGAGCAGCCAGATGGCTGCTCAAAACTAAGAAACCGTTACAATACGTAGGGTACAATAGTATTGTAAAACCATTCCAATAGGTAAGGTTATTGTCCAGAAACCGTTACAATAGTGCAATATATGACGATATGGTGTCATCTCAGCACACAGCATAAGAGGCCCCTATTTCATTGAGGATGAGATAGACAATGCTCTTAATGTCACCCAAAACTGCTACAGGAATCTAACTGAAACATGGTGATTGAACCATTTCTTCAGAATTTGAGAAGGTTCTGTCGTGCAAAGGACCTTCACATGAATAGACAACAGTATCAATAGGACAGGGCAACCAGCCATACAGCTCAAGAATCTCTAGCCATCCTACAAGAAAACTTTCCAGGATGAATCATTTCATATGGTACTGACTTCCCATTCCCATCCCATTCTCTGATTTTATATTGCCTGATGCCTTGTTGTGGAAAATGTTAAAGGAAAGTGTGTTCAACTGTGAAGATCCACCAAGAACTTTGCCTGCATTGCATGAGCAAATCGTCTCCTTTTGCAGGAGTCTCCAGTAACATCTGTTCTGGAATGTTTGAGAATTTGCATGAACGATATGAACACTCTACAGCAAGTTGCTGCACACTTCAAATGCTTAAATTATGCATACCATGGTAAATGAACATACTAAGTGTATATGTTATTTTCTTTCAGGAGAAATAAACTAACAAATGACAATAAGGTAATATTGTTCATTTTTTCATTTCAGTACTGTATATTTTGGTGAATACTATACTACTACTATTCTCAAAATTTTATAAAAGCAAATAAGCATCCTCTATTCCCTGCCTTGCTCTTATTGTTTACTGTTTGTTTGAATCAACATCTGCAAAAATCTTGAGGCAACTTCAATAAGTCCCAAACCACATGGTCAGTTTTGAAATCATCATGGTCTAATCTACAGACCAAAGTTAAAATCAGATTCTTGAAGTACACTTTACTTCCAAATTTCAATAAGATTGCTGATTTGAGAGTATATCACCTGAAGCATCCAAATTTTCAACATCTAAATCAAGTTTCTTGCTATAACAACTGAGATTTTGTTACCTAAACAATGGGATTGATTTTTGGAATGTTATATGAGCCCTAAATATTTGCAAAGAAAAAATGTTAGTTCAATTTTCTTCCAGATGCCTTTCATTATTTTGCCAATAATATTTGTCTATGTCTACTACAGGCAGTTCATATCTGTGGTAAGGTTGTGAGGAAATTAACTCTGACCTGTCCTGCTTTATTTTATTATGCACTTTTATTATTTATCGTTATTTTCGTTATCATCTAACATATTATATTTTAGTATATCTATAAATAAGCCTTATTCTAAGTGGAAAAAGATATTTTTTTTATAGAAGTACTTTCGACTTCAATAAGTCATCATCAGTTATATAATGTATAACTGATGATGACTTGTTGAAGTCGAAAGTACTTCTATAATAAAATATCTTTCCACTTCGAATAAGGCTTATTTATAGATATACTAATTATATAAGTGGAAGTTTATTTATGCAATATTATATTTTATTTTAAGAGTTGACTTACTTGTACATTCTCTGTCGTAATAGTTAGCAATCATGTGTTACGGAATCAGAAACCATCCTCCAGAAGAGCTATCCTGGCTAATGACGTCATCATCTAATCTAACTAATTTTACCACTGATCCAATATGTGAATGTAAGAATGATCCGTATCGATGTTTTGTTCGATTTATAAATAAATTGTAAAGAGGATGACATGAATGAATTACTCTGTAAGCTAATAAATTTAAACTTGTTACGTGTATTTATATAAATGAAGCAACATGGGACTGTAAGTTACTCAATATAAAAGTCTACACAATCAACGACACAGTGAGGTGTTGTATCAACATAAGGTTGGGTAAGTGACATTTGAGTTTCTTGTAAAGATCGATGATTGTTTGAAGTTTGTATCGGTGGTGGAGGTAGTAGATTTAATTAGTATTTAAGATATTGTTTGAAGTTTGTATCGGTGGTGGAGGTAGTAGAATTTAAGTAGTGTTTAAGGTTTATTTCTCGTGAATAATTGGTTGATAGTAGAATTAATTAGTATTTAAAGTTTATTTCTTGTGAATAGTTGATTGTTGAGATTTTGAATTTATTAAACAAGTTTTGTTGATTAATTGATTGTTACTTTATTATAGTTTCAATAAAGCATTTATTAACACTTCTTATAAGTGTTTTTGAGTCTAATAAATTTACATTTTTTTATTATCTAACTTGTTTGAGGATTTATTCAAATTATTAGTATAAGTTTCTAACATCTTTTTTGTCAGTTTAGATCTAACACTTGTTTGATACTTCTAGTTGTAAATTTCAATTTCCGGTTGTTTTGTTTTTTGCCAGTTAACATTAATTGTTGTTAGATTGTTTTTGAAGTTAATTATTTTTAAGTTAAAGTTTAGTTAAATACCTGAGCTCGGGCCGAACTCTGGATTGCAGAGTCGTTAGAACCATTAGGTTTAGTTTGTAATTTAATATTATTGATATTCTTTAAGATTTGCGACTTTGCAAGATCTTCCTTTCTTGTTTTATGTTTCTTTCCTATCAGATGTTATTAAATGAAAGTGTTATTCCAGCATTCACTTTGAACTGCCTATACCTGTAGTGGGATTGGCTATGAAATAAAGAATAGGTTTCAATGAATAAGGTTCAGATCTTTTTTGAAAAAATTTGGAAGTATGAGACCTGAAACTGATCCCAAAACATCCAGGATTGAACACATTTTGACATGTCTACTCATTCTTCACTATAAATTATTGGAGTCAATTTGGATTCTTACTCAGAGAATTCTGGATTCTGTCATTGTAAATTGATAGGCTGAATTAGACAAATTTTGTTTGGAGATAAGACAACCTTTAAGTATGTGCAGTGCTAAATATGTGAGATTTAAATTATTTGCAATTAGATATCAGTTATTGACAACATAAAAGCAACATTATGCAATGTAGAGATGGATTTGCCTACTTTGATTAATAAATTTGATCTGGGAAAATGACATAAGTGCAGAACGATATAACTTGAGATCATATAAATAGGAGGATTCCTATATTTTATTCACTTAGAGTAATATGAGAAGTGATCAGAAAAAAAAGATTACACTCAGTATTAATTTAAAGAAAAGAATTCATTTCTGGAAACTTACAATAGATTGCATAAGTGCTATGGATATGCTACTTTTCAACATAGTCACTTTGATAATTGAATCATTTGTCTCAAACCCACAATCGGCTATACGTAGCCGACTTCTTATTGACTAGTCTTAACCTACATCATTACCCTTATTTATTATTAATTATACATGAAATACAATATGACCATCATTCAGATGTTCCAAGAGCTGCATGCGATGATGACATCTTCCATGGCAGTGTGGAAGTCATGTGCCACATGCAGTTCTTGGGACATCTGAATGGTGGTCTAATTGAACCTTATATATAATTAACAATAAATATTGGCATGTATTGTTCGGAAACTTGATGCATACTGTCTCGTTTGGTGATTACACATTCTACACTTCTGTAAATCCACAATCCCTCTGTTGGCGACTTTTGGTACTAAATTTGTTTTCTTTCAAAATCAAAACCCCATGTTCCACTGTGTACATCCACCAAAATTTGTTACCTTTCGTCCAATATATAATGCACTAGAGAGCTCTGAACACCTCAAGTTATTTTATAGCCATCCGGTATTTCAAAAATTGCATTCTGATACAACTACATGAATGGATTAGACAGTCAACATTACTTCTATTATGTATGAATTATTTGTACAGATATAGCTAGTTTTTAAGAATTGGTTTATTAACTATATACAGTGGTACCTCGGTATATGTCCGTTTCGGAATAAGTCCAACTTAGTATACATCCTGTTTAGATGTGAAAAATTTTGCTTGGTATATGACTGACTCGCGTGCTAGAACTTGTATGAGTCTGTTGTGTGTTCTTTTAAAAAACACATTCTTTATATAATAATTAAAACAAGTCGTAATAGCATTGTCTGTAATGACCAGACAATGTCGTATTTCCGAAACATCCTGAGGAGAAGGCAGAAGCTAAGTTCTTTAGACAGATTTTTAGTAAAAGTCAAACCTGGTGAGCCTCAACAAGATCCAAGTAGAGAAAAGAGACAGAAAAAAAACACCAGAATTTCAGATTTCTAAAGTTTTATTGGAAGCAGATTCTCCTTCCCAACAATAACATCTCCTCCTCCTACCTTCTCAACATCATTCTAGTAGGCACTCAACTCTTCTCAGCAAGGTACCAGAATTTATTTTATCTACTGTAATTGCTTTTGTATTTATGTATTTTAGTATTAAACAGTGTTTAACTTATTTTGTACAGTCCCATCAATGTATAATATAATATGCCAATAACAATAGGATTTTTTTCATGGGAACAGATTAATCATTTTCCCTTTATTTCTTATGGGAAAAATTCATTTGGTATATGTCCTGTTTGGTATAAGTCCAAGGATCTGGAACGGATTAAGGACGTATACCGAGATACCACTGTATTTTGTAAAGATATAAAGAATATTCTACTAAAATATTTGTATTTTTTAAAACACTAAAATGAATCAATAAATTGATTAAGAATTTATATACATTTAGTTCTTGTAGTTTTGTTGTACGTTGTTCATGAACGTAACCACATATATTAAAAGTATGAAAATGAACTTTTTAACATATATTTCAATATAAATGTTCCAGAAAATTCGCTCACTCATTTATCCCATTTGAGGTCAAATGCCATTATCCAAAACTATTGTAGGTTATTTACATTTGAAGTTTCTCCCTTAGTTGAATCTACAGTGAGTCTGTTTGGTTGCTATTGGTCAATCCACCCTTAAAACTGTTAATAAAAAGCAAGGCAAAAAAAATATGCATAAACAGTACTATGGTGTGCATAGTTAGGTGTTGACTAAAAGATGATATCTTGATGTTATAAATGAATAAAGCAATAATAATAGTTTTATTTATCTTGTTTAATATTTTTTGGGTTCTTATCATGCTGAGCCAATATCCTATAGACATTATGGATAAATTCATCTTCCATTTTGTTAATTTTTATGAGAAAGCAATAGATATTCAAATTTTATGGTTATCTTATTAATACAATGCCAGATTTTGCAATTTGCTTCACAGTTGATTATTATTATTTTTTTATTTATTTTTTTTTCAAATTATGTATCTGTGAAAATTTTCATTGTTTTTTTATTTTGAGAAGTATGCTATATTCTTCAAATATATATTCTCAAAAAAGTAAATGGAGAGCATCTAAAACAAGAACTAATTATATTGCATAATCTCTGTTTAATAAAATAATCTTGTTTAATATAATAATAATTTTAAATTTCACTTATTTTAATCTATTTAGATTTTAAGTTTATTTATTTTTTTACAACTTAAAAATTTATAAACAAATAATTAATAATAATAATAATAATAATAATAATTTTTATAGTACTTAAATTAAAAGGACAAGTAATGTCTGTTATGTATCGGTTCCGAGCCAAAAACCGTGAGTGGGTCTGGTTACGAACAAGTAGTTTTGCATTCCTAAATCCATATACCAATGATGTTGAATATATTGTATGTACCAATACTTCTGCCAAGTAAGTTAACTTATTCATTTGCTTAAACTTATATTAATTATATTAATTCAAAAAATTCAAATTTTTTCTTATCATAATAAATAAAAAATTTTATAAACAACAAATTAAAGATATTTCTATAAATTATCAATAATTGGTAGTAATTTTCATTATCTATTATCTTTAATTCTGTGTACACCTCTCATAAATTGGCACACTCCTTTATAAATTTCATTTTAATGTTTTTAAAAAAAATGAAATTTTTATTTTTTTGTTATAACTTTAATCGTTTTAATTTTTTGGCAAGAAAAAATTGGATTTTATGGGCCATATGTTGTGTCCTGATATCATTTTTTAATTTTGGATTAAAAATCAGAATGAAAAAAGAAACAATTACAAGAGAATCATTATGCTTAATTTGCATATTTAAATTTTATGCATTTTTTTAAATTATTAATTTTTTTCCACATTGGATAAAGAAAATTTTTATATACTTAAATTCTTGATCATATTTTGCTTCAAATAATACCAAAAACTTGATATTTCTAAAGAATTTTTCTAACTAACAAAGTTTATTTAGTTTGTAAGTGATACTGCTAAGCCTTATCCAATATCACATATAAATAAACTATCAAATTCTTTCTTCTGGTAATTGATTTACAATATTCTACTACACAAATAAATAAAATAATTGTTTATTAGCCACTTTTCTTTTTATTTTTTTAAAATAATGTGTGCAAAATACTTTTTGCTTTATAAGTGTTAATATTTACCTAAAGATGACTTTTCTAAAAATTTATTTTTATAAAGAAATATTGCTGTAATTTGTATTCATAGCAATTATCATGCCACCTATATATTAGATTTAGCACTAATTTTTGATAAATTATTGCATTTTATAGTTGTTTTAGTCAAGATTTTGCTTCAGTTGCTTTTAAAAATGGTGGATGGTGAATTATTTTTCTATTTATTCATCAAAGTTATTTTTTTTATTTTTGCTAAATTATAGTTATATTAGCATTTTCAAATAAAGAAGATAAGTAGTGATGCCTCTCCTCTTAGTTAACATAATGAAGCCAACTCATAACCTGAGGTGTAGTTAACCTTGTATGGATCCTTTTTGTCAATATTTTTATATCCCTGGTCTACTAAATAGATGTTTCAACTGCAGATAATACAAGAATTACTTGTATTTTAAATAAAACAAAAAAAATTTAATTAATAAACTAATGTAAACAAGCAATTAGGTGATTATTTCCTGCCATAATCTAGGATGCCATGTTTTGCATCGATTGTCAAGCATGGTATTGGTTGCTTTGTTTCTCTGATAAATTAAAAATTTTTAAATGAAACTGATTAATCAAATTTTATGTGAGAGAAAATATCAAAATCATATTATATACAAAGTGCAAAACTTCCCAAATTATAATTTATTGATTCAAGATAGCTGAACAAAAAAGTAAACAAACTAAGACGATGTGGAACATGATAAACAACTCGGAAAAATTCAAATGACAGTTCATGAATTTTTGGAAGTTCAAAGTTGAAAAATGAATTAGATGATTCAGATTAAATTGTAATTAGAAGATTAATTTAAAAATTTATTAAAATATCCACTTCAAACCAATTTTTTTGATTATTATAATAAAAAAATTAACATTAAGATAAAAATTAATATTTTAATCATTTTTTCTTGATTTAAATAAAAAAACTGAAATTAGAGGTTTTAAAACTTTTGCCTTGCAATGCAAAAGAATCAAGGCTCATCTAGCACATGCTAGGTTAAACATATATTTTTTCCATACAAGTTTAACATTTTTTATTTTTCTTATAGAAGTTTGCATCATCAACAAGATGTAGCAACTTCTGGTGCTGAACAGTCTCCATCAGGTGTAGGAACATCCAATGCAGGGGATGGAAACATGGGACAGTATCCAGGCCATAATATGCAACCAAGTAGTATTCTGAGTTCTCAAGCAAAGCCTGAAGGACTTGATTATAGTATTCCAAGATCTGGAGAAGTTTATCCAGGAGTTGTACCACGAGGTCATCTCACAGGTATTTTATAAGAATAAGTAAAATCTATATTTATCTTATCAAAATATTTCTGCAAGTTTATAAAATATATATGTTTTTCCATATTTTATCATATTTCACTGATGATGATAATTTGTCATAAATATTATATATAAATTTTTTTACAAGTGCTCCTCTATTTACAATGGGATTATCGTTATAGATTGAAAAAATCATAAGTTGAAAATGGTTAATAATGCTATTAATTTTAGTAGTAATAGTAGACAATGGAAGACCAGATACTGTAAGATGATAAAATCATCTAGATTTGATTCCAGCCTCCAAAGTGGTAAGCAATTGCTTTACTATGCTGTTCTTGGTTAATTGTAAATTTTTAATAAAATAGAAAAAATATTTCTAGCAAATATGCTGGAAAATTGTGAAAATAGCTAAGTTCTGAATATTATAAGAGCAATTGTAAGATTAGGTTATCATAAGTTGAATGACTGCAAGTAGGAGAATACTTGTATATTATAATAAAAATTAAAGATTTTTGCATAAGACACAATAAAAGTGTTTTCTTTAAAAAAACAAATGGTGTTCTCTTACTTAAAATCATTCAACTTAGGATTATGATTGCCCTTATGATATTCTGAATTTGGCTGTTTTCATAGCATATTGGATAGAAATATATTCTATTTTATTAAAAATTTGCTATTGACTGATAGCTGCATAGTAAAAGCAATCATTTATCATCTTGGAGGATCATGTTCAAATATGGATGATTATCACTTGCAGGATAGTCTTCCATTGTCTACTATTACTACTAAAACTATTACCATTATCAATCATTTTCAATTCATGAATTTTTATCTGTGATAAAATTATCAAAATATAACTCCATTGCAAAAAAAGCACATGTAATTCTTAAAAATTAATTGCATATTTCCAACCATTTTGTTATTTTGGAATGATTAAAGATGCAGGATTAAAATGTGTCATAAAAGTTATATTTAATGTCCTCTTACTGAATTTTATAAAATGGAATTAATTTTTTTCAAAAACTAAGCTCTCAAACTATTACTAATGAAAAGTTTAGGAAAGATTATTATTGATCGGGTTTTAATATTTCTTTATTGATAAAGAAATATTAAAACCCGATTTAATTTCTGCCAACATATCTGTGACTATAATGAACACTTCTGTGATACAGCAGCAGAATTTTATTCTTTTAAAGCATGAAGGAATAGACTTCTGCTTGTAATTTGACTTTTAATTGTTAGTTTTAATTTATTAAAATAATTTTATATCTTCTGAAACTTTTACTGTCGTATAAAAGGGCCATCTACTGTTATCAAATGAAATTTTGTTATATATTTTTCAAAATTTTTTAATTAATACCCAAATTAATGGGGGGAAGAAAAATTAATGATTGTTAGTAGCGTAATTTGAAATTTTTGGAATTGATTTCAGTCGTAAGTCGAGGATTAGATTGTATTTTGCAAATATTTCTTTTTTTATTTCAAAATTTATATTTCATTATTATGATTTTTTTCAAATATGTTAACGTTTATAATTTGATAACAATAGAGTGATACTTCACTTGCTTTTAAAGTTCTTTTACTGAAGGTCAAACTTTCAATTCTATATATTGCCTAACAGAAAGCAGTTGAAATATGGTTTATAAAATAGAATCTCTTCAAAAATATAAAAAATAATTATTATTTACATAGCAGTTATACATTATTACATTTTTAGTAAGTAGCAATTAAGGTTTTGGTAAATATTATATTTGCCTTAATTTGCACAATAAAATGGCTATCTGAGTATCACTATATGATATTTATATTAAATAATCTTCTCATTCCAAATGTAAAATATTAATATAGAAGACAAAATAGAGGAGTGTCAGATATAAAATAAAGCATTATTGATTAAAAATAATTGACAGTACACAACTGGTTACTAATATTACAAATTAGCAAAAAAAAAGAATTTCTTTTAAGAAAAATAAAAAATAAGTAGAACTTAATGACAATGAAGATGCTTTCTTATATAAAAAAAAAAAAAAACAAGGCACAAGGCTATCTGCAAACTGCAAATATTCACTGGTCATAAAAATCACAAAAAATATGTAAAAGATACTTGTAAAAAACAAACAAGATTAACAAATAATAAACAAAAAAAAACTGAAAAATATTATCTAAAAGGATGCATGATGAGACCAAACAAAATAAGTGGCAACAATGCTGTCAAAAGCCATAAATTGAAAAATAAATTTATAAAAAGGAAATGGAAATAGAAATATGCTAAAAACTAATTATGTAAAACATTAATATCTGATAAAAAGGCCTCGATAATTAAAAGCCTTTTCAAGAAGATTTAGAACAATGATGGAAAATTAATAATATATATCAAAATTTTATTTGGTTTTGGCATTATTTATTTTAAACATAAATATTTTTAAACTCATTTATATGCTGCAGATGATATAAACAAAAACTATACTTACAAATTTATAATTTCATTATTGAAATAGCAAAGTTTATAAGTATCTAAAATATTTTTGTGATTTAAATTTTGAATTTTTTCATAAATGCCTCTTTCTAACTTTATTTATATTCTGGAAAAAATTATTTTTGTTTTTGCATTATCTTTTTTATTTTAAAATCTTAAATTTTTTTAAAAAATTTACTCTATAGGTTCTCAAGGTCTTCAGGAACGTCGTCCTGGTTCTGGTCAACCAGTATATGGAGCATATGAAGCTAATACTCAATCTCATTCCAGTTTAAATTATCCAAGTACAAGTGTAGGTGGTAGTACAGGGACCATAGCTCAAACAGCACCAAGTGCTGCGGCTACAAGTGGAGTTTTAGCAAGAATTAGTAAACCTTCTTCAGCGTCAGCTTCTTCAGCTTCCCCTCCTCAAGGTGCCTGGAACCAACGTCATATTGGACAAGTAAATAGCAAATCAATTGAATTATCACTTTTCTTTAAAAAACTGTAGAATACAGGTATTCCTCAAGTTAAGAATAATATAATTATAACCATTTACTATTATATATCATTTCATACTATTATATATTTTATTATACCATTTCATTTACAAATTTTAGATAATTTCAAAAACTGCTCTAACAATAAATATAATGTAAAATTGTATAATTACTTAACATATTATAGCAATATTTCAAGATGGTGAAGCTTGCTTCAAAAAATCCTGCTTTATAATCAGAATATTTTATTCAAATCATTGAAATAAGAAACTTCTTTTCTTCTTCATTGATCCAGTTATGAAATATATTATACAGATATAAGATCATTTATTTGAAATGTTTGGGACTTGAAGTTTCCCAGACAAGAGATTTTTCTGGTATCTAAAAATTACAAAAAATAAATAAATAAATATTCTGAATTCAAATTAAGATATTTTGGGTCATTTATTACAGGAGCAGAATTTACAAACAGTTAGCCATAATTATAAAAAAGTAATTCTCTATTATCTTTTAAATTATTGAAGATATAAATCTTCAATAATTCTCCATTATCTAATATTTTAATCTAAATATGCAGAAACAATTGCTTTAAATCAAGAGGTAATTGCCATATTTTAAAACAACAGGAAATATCATAAACTACTATATTGTATTTTTCATTATTAATTTTATTTTAATGTATTCAGAATGTTTTACTATATTTGAATAAAAATGTCATTTTTGGAATTCAAGAATTAATCATATGCAATAACACTTTGCAATTAAAAGATTTGAATTTTCAACTAATAAACAATTTCTGAGGAATCCATGTAAATACCTTTGTAAAATGAGGAATACCTGCAATTTATTTTATTAATATAACCTATCTAAAAATTTAAATTTATCTTATAATTATTCATTGTTAATTATCATTATTATTATTTTTTTTAGCCATCCTCAGAATCGTTTAATCAAGGTTACAATCAAATGAGTCCTGCCACTCGTAGTCCATCAGGCCCAACTTATACACAACTTGGTTCTACTCCTGGATCTAGAAGTAAGCATATTTTGTAACAAACAAATTGCATATAAAAAACAATTATATTAAAATTAATATTATTAGAAAAGTAATTTTGCAGTAAGTTAATAACTTTATTGCAAAATATATAAAATGAATTAAATAGAGATCATAAAATATAAAAGAAACTTATGAAATTAGTAAACTTTAACTGATACTTTTAAGTTAGTTAATACTCTATTACAGATTACTTCAAATGAATAGATGATTAAAAATTAGCAGCATGCAGAAAATCTATAAGTTATTGAGTTGAGATAATATTAATGCTACAAGTTCATAAATAATAATAGATAATAAATAAGGAAAAATAGTTAGTTTATATTGTTTCTCTCTTTTTATTATACAATGGAGCACTATTATAAGACACAGTTTACATCTTAAGGTCAACTGGATTGTAAAGGATGGAAATCAACAGCCAAATTGTCATCTCTCATATAAATTTTGAAGTATTAGACCCACATTCCATCCTTGGTGCTGTGTTCAAATCACTTCCATTTGGTCAATCACGCCAACTTTATTTTATATTGAGATTTGACCAGTACACAACATATTTAATAAAACAATTAATAAATTTTTATAAATACTTATAAAGCATTTTAAAATTTGGAACTTTTCTATAAAAACACATTTGTGAAATGTTTCTGATATCTTTGGTTCTCTAAATATCATTCTATATTAAAAAGGGAATGTTTGAAATAATCTCTCATTATAAATTTCTCATAAGAACATGGTAAAGATAAATCAAATTTTGTTACAGATTATATTTATTAGTAAAATTAGGTCTCTTAAATTAGGATTGTTCTATATTAATTTTAACAATATACAATAGATTTCTTATTTATGCAATTTCTAAAATATGTAATGCATAATTCTTTTGTTTTAGGTTGGATATTTATAAAATGGAATAAAAAATAATTAAACAGATATTTTTTGCATAAATATAGTCTTAAAATTTCATATCTATATTTTTATCTTACCAAGAGATAAAAATATGTAACTAACACACACACACACACACACACACACACGTTAGCAAGCTTCTTTGTGCATACAAAGAAAAATATTAACTTAAAATAGTTTTTTGTTCATTATTTGATTATATGAAAGCATTTGATTTATTTTGTATTTTTAATTATAGGTCTTTGGGGACAATGGCAAGGTGCTCCTTCTGAATCACCTGCATCTTCTGCTGGAGCTAGTCATCAAGCAACTCATGGTAATGGTGGTAATGGACCCCAGCAACAGGAATTAACTGATATGCTCCAAATGCTGGACCAATCGGGAACTACTTCATTTGAAGACTTAAGCATGTTCAATACATTTTCTGAATGAAAGTTTCATAAATGATTTCTTTCTTTACAGTGTATTATAATTTAGCACAACTTTACAAAAGTTTTGTGCTTTTTGTTTGGAGAAACTGTTTATGCCATAATATTGCAGCATATCTCCAATTCTTTCTTATATAAAAGATTTAATTGCAAACCCAAGTCAAAAATGTAGAATGAATCTGTTAATCTGAAAAGATATTCGTGTGCATGAACTGTGTTTTCTTCGCTCATTTTACAAGAATGATTACCTGTTTGAGGTAATATCACAATTAGCGCATGAGCACATTTTATCAACTTGCTAACTATGAGCTTCACGTTTGTTCAGGTGCAAATAGACAAAATAAGAATGCATTGTCTACGAGCAGTTTAACGTGAAATCTCATAAAAGTAATTAAACTTGCAGTATAAAATTAATAAATTAGTAATTGAGGAATGATTTTTGTCTAATTTTACAAATGTGATTATAATTTAGGCAACAAATGTTAAAAATATGTTTTAATTTGGAAGTCAAATTATATTATTTCAAATATATGTTTGCAAGATTGCATTATAAAATTAGTAATTAAGTCCCGTAATTACAGTAATATATTTTATAATATACTGCTTGAATTTGAGTCAGTTGACTAATTAGCATTCACATTTTAGGAGAATGAACAATTTTAAACAGACGAAGACATCGTCTGAAAGAAATAGCTTTCATCACAAATCATTGCACATATCCTGTGAATAAACATTTTTCACACTCAGGAAGATCTTTTATGTGACTGGAAAAATCAGTCATTCCAATGAAGAGTGAAGAATGACTTGAATTATTTTCTGCTTACAGAGAGTTATAGGTGCCTTTAGTTTATTTAATAGCAATAAAAATCAAATTGCCAAAATTATTTTACATAATAGATTTTAAAGCTTTGTTGTCCTTGTTTGTAAAATGATTTCTTGGCTTTAAACACTGAATTAATTCAGAGTTGTGAAAATAAACTGTCCAAGAAAGACTGTACTTCTACAAAAACCAGTTTATTGAAAAATTTTTTTTAATATAATGTATTGTGATTGTATTTTCAAAATCTTTGGAAGAAATGGATGAAATTCTACAAAATTCAAAGAACAAAATGTGTGCAATGTCTTAAGCAGTTTTGATATTCTTTATAGCTTTTGTCTATATTAAATTCATATCATGATCATCTCTTGATCATGTGCACTTTTAAAGTCTATTTCAAATATATTTTATTGGAATGGGTAAAAAAACTGATAACAAATGTAATCCATCATCATCATCCTCACCATGTCTGTTGTATATGTTGTTTCACATCGAGATGATTTTTTTTTTATAAATATATATATATATCTCACACAATGAATATACTTGTTTTATATAATCATGCTCTGAAAAATTAGCATGCTTATATCATTATTGTTTGAAAATTTCATTTTAGATTGAATATGTGAAAAAAGGAACATTAATGTAACAAAACAGGATATCATTTTTGACAGTAAAGTTGTTGAAAAAATTTTTGTATGAGTCATTTCTTTCTGTTATTGACTATGACTTTTATAGAAATGTTAAAAGTAAATCTTCTAAAATCATCTGTTTTTTTCATATTTTCTGTTTTGAATTTAATATAAAAAAATTTTAATGATGATCTTAATAGTTAGCATGTAAAATTTTAAAGGACTAATGTATTGAAAAACTGAAAGCAGATGATCAGTTTGTTTTCAGGTTTGTTGATAAGACATGAGTCCTATATTAGTGGCTTTTTTTAATTTTACAGTTTTTAATTCATAACAGCAGTTTGAAGTCTCCTTGATCATAAAGTTTTTATAGTTTTATTATTTTCTCAATATACTAAATATTTAATCTGAATATTTTGCACTAATTATGGTATTCTCAATCTTTTTTTAGATACAAAAAATTACATTGATCTATAGTATAAATTTTCAGAGAAACTAAAACTAAATAAATGATTAATTTAAATGAGGTAGTGAAACAAATAAACATTACACATTTATCCAAGTTTACAATTAACTCAGTTTATTAAAAAGTAAAACTATGTATTATACATAAAGAAAAAAGTTTTATTTCTTTCAAGACTGGCAATCATAAACAAGACATACATACTTTTTTTTCTGCTACTTGGTGCAACTTATTGCACCAAACAGTTTTTAAATGTTTTTGTTTTGCAACTTTTGAAAGGCTTTATAAACAGAATGTAGCTTGTAGAAATTTCAAAACACATTATTTAGTAGTAAAGTCTTATATGAAAAATCAAAAAATGTTCATAAAAATGTTAAAATTAGATAAATTATTTCTGTTATAAGCCACAGCTTATACTGGAGTGCACCTAGTAGCAGAAAAACAGGAATAATTATTTTTGCAAAGTTTGTATTTTCTTTCTTTTACACTTGGTTTGATTACATATTTCATTCATGTTACCATAGTAATTTTTAAGCAAAACATTTTGGCAACATACAAGATTTTTTTTAACAAAAACTCTAAATAATGACCTTGAGAACATTATCATAAAAACATTATTTATTTTGTTTCATACCTTGAGAACATGTATCACTGTTTAGATGAAAATCAATGTTGTTTAAAAAATTCATAGTTAGCTCAACAGCTATACTTCTTTGGTGTAACTTGGTTTGATTACATATTTCATTCATGTTACCATAGTAATTTTTAAGCAAAACATTTTGGCAACATTTTTCAGACCTATTTTCAAAGAAAAAAGTGCGTCTTATACGCCGGCAAATACGGTAATCTTCAAATTGCATTTGTTTTAATTTTATTCATTTATCTCAAGTTTTCTAAAATATTTTAAATATTTATAGTATATTCCCAATTATTGGGAATATACTATAATTAAAATACAGTGGTACCTTGGTATACAATGCATCCTTAATCCGTTCCAGATCCTTGGACATATACCAAACGAATTTTTCCATTAAGAAATAAAGTGAAAATGATTAATCCGTTCCCATGAAAAAAATCCTATTGTTATTGGCATATTATATATTGATGGGATTATACAAAATAATTTAAACACTGCTTAATATTAAAATACATAAAATACAAAAGCAATTACAGTAGATGAAATAAATGAAAGTATAACCTCGCTATCTTGCTGAGAAGAGTCGAATGCCTTCTAAGATGATGCTGAGGAGGGAGGAGGAGAATGAGATATTATTATTTGGAAGGAGAGTCCGCTTCCAATAAAACTTAGAATCTGAAATTCTGGTGTTTTTTTTTT
>AYEL01008186.1:0-10808 GCA_000484575.1 Olivierus martensii | reverse complement strand
AATCATGTTTTAAATAAAAAAATTTTCAAAAATTTAAAATATTTTTCTGAAAAATTATTGCATTTATTCAGTATAAACAGATTTTCTTAAAAGATTTTAGGATTTACTAAAAGTTATATATTATTTCGGTTAATATTCACCGAATTAATATAATACAAGAAAAATATTTTTAACTGGTAATATAGATTTAATATAGAAAATCTCTACCAGAAGGCAGAATTTCATTTTTTAGTTTGAATCATGTTTTAAATAAAAAAATTTTCAAAAATTTAAAATATTTTTCTGAAAAATTATTGCATTTATTTAATATAAACAGATTTTCTTAAAAGATTTTAAGATTTACTAAAAATTAGTTTAAAATAGAGAAAAATTTTCATTAACACCATTTGATCTTTAGCAAAACGTTATATATATTAACGACAAGGACTAAATATTGTATATTGTCGTATATAACTTTGTCGCAAGTTTTGCATTTGATGTTAATTTTCATTAACACCATTTGATCTTTAGCAAAACGTTATATATATTAACGACAAGGACTATTTATTGTATATTGTTGTATATAACTTTGACCCAAGTGTTGTTATTCCACAGAAAATTATACTGTAGATATTGTAAAAATGTAACGAATTTTCGGGGTGTTTCAACTCTCTGCTGGAAAAAATATATTATTAGATGTTAGGAACTAGTGAAATCGAAATTTCCTAGAAACGTTTAATTAATGTTTAGCCTATGGATATTCCCACCTGGAAAGTACACATGACGACATCTAGTGTAACGACTCAGCATGACTGCCTTTTTAATTAAAATATTTAATAAATTATTAGCAATCATTCTTACAGTGAAAAAATTACACCATCGATGGTACCAATGGAATACATCGATTGTTATAATTGTCGATGTTTTGATGCATCAGCATGAAAATCCATCGATTAATAATCGACAATCGATACCATCGCACGGCACTAATACAAAAACCGGTAACTACATTTATTATACGAAATTCAATGGCAAAAACAGAGAAGTTGGCTACCCCTGGCATACAGGAATTCCTAATGGAATACAAAATGTAATATTTCAGGTCATTTATGATAAAGTCGACGGCTAATTTTAAATTTGCTATAATATATAAACAAAGGATAAAAGATACAATTTAGATATGTTGCCTTTTCAAGGAAAATTTAACCGATAAAATTTACTGAAATATATTTAAATTTTTAAATAAACCATTAAGGTCTGAAAATTATTGAAACTTTTCCCATTTAATCTATTTTTTAATATAATAAATAGCCACAAATTACTGGAGAATTGCAGCTCTCTTCCACAGAGATAAGTTAGTATTCACAGATATAACTTTTCCCATTTAATCTATTTTTTAATATAATAAATAGCCACAAATTACTGGAGAATTGCGGCTTTCTACTACAGAGATAAATTAATATTCGTAGATATCTGTTTCAAAATATTGTTAATTTCTTCTGAATGGGAATTGACATAGCATAAATTTAATTTTCTGATTGTTCGTTGCTACATAGCTTCTTAAATAGATTCAGATAAGAAATAGCTCCAAATGAATATATCTGTATTCCATATATTAAAAAGAAATATAGCATGAAAGCAATTTCTTAATGCATTCTGACTGAAATTCTAGAAAGAAATCTTTAGGTAAACATAGTTTTTTACTGAATGAGTTATAATATATGCAATTTGATGAGTATAAGATAGTCTACAATTTAAAAATATTTGTAATTTTTTATGAGAGTCAGTTGGAATAAATGACAGGACACTTCCTAAAAGGGGAATTTAATAACATCTAATAACTTAGATGTTATTAAATTCCCCTTTTTTCAAATAGAAAATCATATATTTTGTCTTAGATTAATTTATTAATAAATTATTATCATTTATACATTTTTTAATATAAACGAAACGGGAAATTAAACTTTGTTCACTGGTTATTGAACAACTTTATTATTAAGTGTTGTTGGAAATTTATCTCATATTTTAGAGATTTTTAAAACGGAATATTTTCCATTTCAAAATGATTTCTTAAAAAAACTAAGTATTGAATTATTATATCTAAGTATTGATTTATTTAAGTATTGACATAAATAATTCAATACTTAGTTTTTTTTTTAAGCACAAGCGGGTGGGACTCCTGAAAGTTTATAGTAAAACAACTTTTCGGCTAGACTTCCAGGATATATTTGTAATTTCCCTAAAACAACTTTAAAATTTTAAAATATATGTATTGCAAATATTTAGAAAAATATTTTGAAATGAACAAATGATTTCTTAAAAAAACTAAGTATTGAATTATTATATCTAAGTATTGATTTATTTAAGTATTGACATAAATAATTCAATACTTAGTTTTTTTTTTAAGCACAAGCGGGTGGGACTCCTGAAAGTTTATAGTAAAACAACTTTTCGGCTAGACTTCCAGGATATATTTGTAATTTCCCTAAAACAACTTTAAAATTTTAAAATATATGTATTGCAAATATTTAGAAAAATATTTTGAAATGATCCGAAAATATAATAGAAAATTATATTAATTTCAAAATTATCAGGAAAAAATTTCAACCGAATAAATGGTTAGATAAAACATTGCCAATAGCTGTATTTTTTCAGTTATTTCGATAAAATAGCTATTTTACCAATATGTAAAATTTCACGTTTGGAGTAATATTAATTTATTTATAGGATATACTATTTGTAATTTCCCTAAAACAACTTTAAAATTTTAAAATATATGTATTGTAAATATTTAGACAAATATTTCGAAATGATCCGAAAATATAATAGAAAATTATATTAATTTCAAAATTATCAGGAAAAAATTTCTACCGAACAAATGGTTAGATAAAACATTGCCAATAGCTGTATTTTTTCAGTTATTTCGATAAAATATCTATTTTTCCAATATGTAAATTTTCACGTTTGGAGTAATATTAATTTATTTACAAACAATGTTTATCAAAATCAGTTCCACGAGGTTGAAGTTGATTCACAATTAACGAGCGATATAGGCCAGTTAAGAAGCCGAAGTTGTATGATTTCAATTCATTGGATTATATTTTAAAAAATTTCTCATGACAATAAATAAATTAATTGGGGTCAAATTGGCCAAGAAGAAAATAATTTCACTTGCTTTATCTTTTATTAAAAAACTGAAGTGTCAATTCTCTTCGCAGCCAAATGCTCTCAACAAATAATTAAATTTTCATTCATAATTCTATTCCTAATGAAAATATAAAGTATATTCATTGTTTTTTTTTATATGTTCTACTTAAACATTTTTCAGAAATCTATGTGATGATTTACATTTATATAAAATTTATAATCTAATTCTACTTATACCATTTTGTTAATCTAATACTCGTTTATATTATCATAATTACAAAATTTAATTACGTATACTGCGTAGTTATGCATATTCGGTTACTATCAGGGTTTTCGAATACAGAATCGTGAAGTATATACATAAAATATTTAAAACAAATAAAAAAATATAAATAACTATTTATATAAAACGATGTAAGAGAAAAATAATAATAATAAAAAAAATTGTCAATGCTAATAATTGAACCAGGATCATGCAATCACAAAAGCAAATCTTCAACCACTACGCAAGATCATCGATATACAGTGTTTGGGTATTTCATGAAAATGTGATCGTCAGCCTCTTTCATTCCGTAAATAGTACAACTTGTATTTAATCTTCTATTTCAATTTATGACGAATAATTTGATAGGCTGAACATAAACGTTTCTAGGAAATTTCGATTTCACTAGTTCCTAACATCCAATAATATATTTCTTCCAGCTGAGACTTGAAACATCCCAAAAATTCGTTACATTTTTACAATAATCACAGTATAATTTTCTTTAGATCAGCGTGAAATGCAAAATATGTTGCGAAGCTATATACGATAATATAAATATTTAGTCCTTGTCGTTAATATATATAACGTTTTGCTAAAGATCAAATGGTGTTAATGAAAATTTTTCTCTATTTTTAACTAATTTTTAGTATATCTTAAAATCTTTTAAGAAAATCTGTTTATATTGAATAAATGCAATAATTTTTCAGAAAAATATTTTAAATTTTTGAAAATTTTTTTATTTAAAACATGATTAAATCTAAAAATAAAATTCTGCCATCTGGTAGAGATTTTCTACATTAAATCTATATTACCAGTTTAAAAATACTTTTTACAGAAAAATATTTTAAATTTTTGAAAATTTTTTTATTTAAAATATGATTCAAACTAAAAATGACATTCTGCCTTCTGGTAGAGATTTTCTACATTAAATCTATATTACCAGTTTAAAAATATTTTTCTTGTATTATATTAATTCGGTGAATATTAACCGAAATAATATATAATAATTTTACTATTTTAAATAATCATATAAGGTACAGAAAAGTGATTTGCAAATTAAACGTCAGAAAATATTTGATGTGACATCTACAATTATTTATGACTGGTTTCATTGAAAATGATAATTAAAATTGATTTCCATGTATAGAAGTTTTTAATATCGAATTCCTCTGTTGAAGATATCTTCTCTTTCAAAGTTATTTCTGAAAACACACCATATAAAAATTGAGAATTAACATTTGTCAATATATAAATAATTATTGTAGGATAGCATATTTTAATTTTTCGTAAAAAGCAGTAGACATTTTTTAGTATATTAATTTCAAATTATGAAGAATATTAAATTTATTTTTTATACGAAACGTTTAATTTTAATAAAAATAAATATGTAATTAAAATAAATGCTATATTTGCGAAGAAGAAAAATTTTGGATTAATTTGCTTTTATTCAAAATAAAGAATCATTGTAATTAATAATAATAGTAATACCGATTATGATCGAGAACCGCTCTCGAAAAATCTCTAGATTTACAAGAAAGTCTCGATTCCTGATTTAAAAAACATTCTCAGAAAATTGAGGAATTAAAAAATTCTGCTAATATGTATCTTGAAAATTTCATAGAGCCACATTAAATATTTTGTCCATTCGAAGTGTCCCAGTCAATAACCAAGCAAATAAGTCACGTGGTTTATTCGGGTCATTTCTACTAAATTCACGTATATTTCAAAAAGAATTATTTGAAACTAATCACAAAATAATTCTAAAATAGGCATATAAAATCTAAAATAGCGCATAGATCAGTAAATTGAACAAAAATCATTCATTTTATAGCAGTTTTAAATACTTCTATTGTGGTACGCCTCCATGTTACAACGTAGGCGTATTTAAGATGATGTAAAGAAAAACAAAATAAATATCTACAGGTAGGCCTCGATTAGTTCGAATTCGAATAATGCGATATTCGATTAGTGCGACTTATAAAATTGACATCATTTTTCGGTTAGTGCGAGCAAATATTCGATTAATGAGAGTTGTAAGCATAGACCAGTCTTATTAACAACGGTCCATCCCCTTTTATCATGGAAATTGACAAATTAATGTTAATTTTCGGTAAGTAACACCGGAGAAGGAGCAGCCCAAGAACAGTCACTTGGCTTTAAACGGGAGAAACACTAGAAAGATGGGCTTTTTCCTTTAGCTATTAAACATTGCTATTATTCAGCTTTGTTCTCGTATATATACAGTATAGTAAAGAATTTTCACTTTTAAAAAGAACGAAATGGATAAAAGGAAGAACACTTCTGACGATAAAACAGGAAACGTATCGTATACATACAGTATAGTACAGAATTTTCTCTTTTAAAAAGTAACAATGATAAAAGGAAGAACACTTTTGATGATAAAACAGGAAACAAAAAAGAAGAGGTTAGTGATTACGCTAGAACATGGATAAAAGGAAGAACACTTTTGACGATAAAACAGGAAATAAAAAAAATAAGAGGATAAAAGGAAGAACACTTTTGATGATAAAACAGGAAACGAAAAATAAAGAGGTTTGTGATTACACTAGAGCAAAAAATGGATGTGATTGAGCGACATAAAAGCCGCGCTGAACTTCCGCTTTTGATTTGCTCTTTTAGTTTCGATTTGGCGGTTAGTTTTAATGAGGTATGAGACCATACAGTACAGTACAGAATTTGGCGGTTGGTTTGATGATGTATGAGACTTCGCTATTTTGGTTTTGATTTGGCGGTTGGTTTGATGATGATATGATTTAAAAGTGGTCACGATAATTCGGCGGTTGGCTTGATGATGGTATGAAACAACATAATTCCTTTTGATTTGGCGGTTGGTTTGATGATGATATGAGACGCAATTCCTGTGACGATTTGGCAGTTGGTTTGATGATGGTATGAGATGCAATTCCTGGTAGGTTATTAATTTAGATGATGAACAATGATGTATGAGACGCAATTCCTGGTAAGTTATTAATTTAGATGATGAACAACAACAAAATATGAAAATAAATATTTTTTAAACAGTTAGTATTGTGGTTATTCATTGTATGAAAATAAATATTTCTTAAACAGTTAGTATTGTGGTTATTCATCGTGAGAGAAAATAAATATTTCTTAAACAGTTAGTATTGTGGTTATTCATCGTGTAATTTCTTAAACAGTTAGTGTTAAGTTTATTGGGGTTATTCATCGTGAACTTGGCTAATGGCCGGAATCTCACAAAGCAAGAACCAATTACCATATTTTTACATATAGTTAATACTTCGAATAGTGCGAATTCGAATAGGGCGAGACATTCGTGGAACCCATTATTCGCACTAATCAAGGCCTACCTGTATTTCCTTACCCATCTGGCAATTCGCCAGAATAACAATGAGCTCTACTGACGTTTATTTCATATAGGAAGTGTATCAGAGGATATGAGTGGGATAGTTAGCCCTCAATCATTCACCAATATTGCTGATAAAAATGCATAAACGTAAATATAGATATCCCTTGCTATATGCAATCTCGCTTTACGCGGTTTCGTTATAACGCGATTTCAAAAAGTAAATTAACTATTTAAATTAAAAAAATTTTGGATGAACTACTCGAGTACCATGCATTAGAGCTCAACTAATGAAGAGCTTCTGGAAATGGAAAACAACATGAATGGTGAAAGTCTGGAGCCCTTTGTTGCTGAGCCCATCAAAGAACTTTCAACAAAACAAACGCCTGAATGTTTTAAACATATTGACAGTGTCGTTAGAATAATTGAAGTAAATGATCCCAATTAGACTACAAGCGCCAAAGTTGAAAGTGAAATTCAGAATTCTTTGACTCGCTATAAAGCACTTTATACAGATAGGAAGAATGCTGCCTGTCGGCTGAGTCGCGAATGCTTTTCGTGAGTCGTGAGTGGTGAATGGATTAAATGGTTGAAAGTCGGAGGTGAAGCAGATACATTCGCTTAGTATTAAAAATATCACGAAATGCTGATGATCTTAAAAGTTGATCATCAGCATATCAGCCCAGAGACTTCACTAGAGCAACTGTGTGATGATCTAGATTCACCAGACGCAGTCCATTCAACATTGAATTGAAGACTGTCAGAATTACATAATGTTTAGTTATTTATGACTTGTATTAATTAAATTCTTTCATCCATCCATTCATTCATTAAAATTTATGTGTTTTGTTTATAAGTTTAAATAATTAATTCATTAAATTTTGATCTTTTGTTCATAGGTTAAAGTATTCATTTTTTTTATCCTTCTGAAGAATCACTATCCCTAGCCATGCTAAATTCAACTCAGTTTACGTGATTATTGATAGAACCAATTAATCGCGTAAAGCGAGGGATACCTGTATACGTTTTACATATAGTTTCGAAATTCGAGTTCTATATTTTTTATATTCAACTATAATATTTTTTAAATAAATTATCTGAAAATGGATCAAATGATTGAAAGTCGGAGGTGAACCAGATACATTCGCTAAGTACAGTATTAGAAATACATAAAATTTTCATTTTTGTATTTTCTTAAATTGCTTAATTTCAGTTCCTAATCGCACATAATTTAGGACTTTTTGAATGAACTATATTTTCCGATAGCCGAATATCTCACGAAAACTGGGATAATTATTGTGTAGAAACTTCTAAAATGACGTAGGCGTCCCGGAGAAATTCAGTGAGCAGGCCTTGTTTTCTAGGTGGCGTTGCTATAACCGCTTCAGTCATGACGTCACTGCGTTCTCAAAACGTAACAGACTATACCTATCAACACCAACTATATACAACGTTTGGACATTTTATGAAAATATGATCACTATCCTCTTCCATTCTACTGGAAGTATAACGTGTATTTTATCCCTTATTCCATTTTTCTAACTAGTTCTCTGGTAGGGACAGCATTAATTTTGAAAGACCAAAAAATTATTTAAATATTTAATTTCTTAAATTTATTACTGATCTAATATAGTTCCTAGAACTTTACCGTTACATTGTTTTCTATTATATTATTATACTATATCTTGAAAATACGATAATTTATTTTTATAATTACATATTTTCAGAAACGTACTAAATAAATATATATTGTATATAAAAGAAAATTCAGGAATATGGAAAAAGAAATTTTTTTTCGTTTTTCAGAAAATTTGTTTCAGTAAACCCTAACCTTTGATGAAGTAATGACGTATTCTATGCCATATGAGAGTAGATGCATTCGAAGACTCATATTATTTTCTACCATAAATATTATTGATTTATACACTATTCTCAGCGTAAATTTTTCTTAAGAACTTCCCTCATAAAGTTTAGCCTTAAGTTGTTGTCACAGCCGAGACTGGACTCCTAATGGCACTCTTTAATCATAGGGATTAGACGAAGAGAAAAGGAATTTTGGCAGAAGCCAGACCAGAAGAACTAACTGAGAGAGAAATGACAATCCCAGCTAGAAACAAGAGTGATAACAACGCTCCGTTAGGCGGAGTCCACTAAAACAACCCTCGGTTAAGAGGTCAACAACTGTCCACACTGAGAGGAACAAAGATGGACAACACGAGAACTTGGATGGAAGAGAAAAAACAATGCGTAGGCAAGTTCGCAGGAACTCGGCAGGATCGCTAAGCCCGCTCGTACATGTACAACCCCCGAATGAAGCACAGGACAACAAGATCATGTACATGCGCCACCGGAAAGAAGCTACAGAACTTACGGCCCGCGGAAAGAGAGAGTCTCCTTTGAAAGGAGGTTTCTCCCTAGCAAAGAGAAGGGCTAACATACATAGCGATAGTACACACATATATAATCCCGGCCGTACTGCTACTTTGTTCGGGCCATGGAAATGAAAATCCCCTTAGGAAAGCATGAGATAACAGATTTCTAGGACAAGCCTAGCCAGTAAAGACGGGCTACACCTAATACTAGTGATAAAGTTTAACTAACAGAAGCTAACAATGAACCCCTTCGAAATGAGTACAAAGGTCATCCACACTCAGCGCGCAATGTGGCCAGACCAACTTAAAACGTAAAGCCGAAGGCGCAGGGAAGGGTGGCGCCCTTCCCTTAACTACACTTACAAACTAAGCAATACTAATAAAAAAAATGAAAAACTTTACAAAAAACTAGACTAGGTCGTAGAACCCTAGTCAGACATGTTGGGAGCAAAAAAACACACTAGAAACAGAGGGTGGGCACAGGACCCCTCCAAGCCCACAGAGTTTGGGCAGGGGTGTCCCACAGAGAGAGAAAGTTGGATCTCCATAGAGTTTTAAAGTCAGAGAGGAGCTTGATGGCTAAAGCCTCTCTGAACTTCGTACGGAGTAACTTGTGGTAAGTTTTCCTTCCCTCGAAAACTTGCCTACATTGGGCAAGCCACAACTTTCTCTTGGAAAGGTGAATTACAAGGTTAACTACATAGGCAGTTGTGTTGCCATCAGGAAATAGAACGTGAAGAACAATGTTTTCACGGGACAGGAAAGGTACGCCGAGGAGGCGGGCAATCCAGTCCCAACGCTTCCTGGCTACAGGACAGTAGAAGAAGAGATGTGCGATGGTCTCAAGGGCCGAGTCGCACAGCCCACAGTTAGGGTAAGGACGAGCCCTTACTAGAGAAAGCTTGTACCGAGTGGGAAGAGCCCGATGCAGGATCTGCCACTGCAGGTGAGTGCAGGGTTCAGGAACCATGCTATCGAAGCATCTACCCGATGCAGGATCTGCCACTGCAGGTGAGTGCAGGGTTCAGGAACCATGCTATCGAAGCATCTATCCCAGACAGTGGAAAGGGAAAAAACAGCGGAAGTAGCAACAGGCGACAGTGAAAAAGGCACGTCAGGCCGAAGGAGACGGTAGATCTCTGATACCCTGAGAGAGGGATTTAGAGATGCACCTAGAGTGCAGGCGGCAACACAAAGTCTTGACAAATGGTGGTGGAGCAAAACACTTAGGCTCTAAATTGGCCTGGTAGGTTGGGTCAATCAGCCCTGTGCAATAACCCAGGAAGAAGCGGTAGAGATGCTTCATCGGGTGATGGCACAAACAAGCTGCTTAAGTTGTGCAGCAACAGAGAAAATGGGAGGGTCAAACATGCCCCAGCCACTTGCCCTAGAGTTATACATCAGGACGCGGGAAACCAACTCACACTTACGCGCCCAGACGTAACGAAACATGAGGCTGTTGGTATTATTAAAATGTCTGTCCAGAGTATAGACAGACCCGTAGTAGTAACATGTGCCAAAGAGAATACTTTTTTACACAGCTACCCTAGTGGGCAAATAGTTTATCAGAAATAGGTGTTTTTCTTAAAATTACGAAAACGAAATTTTTTGCCGTTGATATATAAAAGCATCTTGCTAAATTGTCGATGGTGTAATTGAAAATTGTTGTCTTTATTTCACTAATATCTAGCATATCAAAAAA
>AYEL01008051.1:0-56807 GCA_000484575.1 Olivierus martensii | reverse complement strand
AGCTTGTAAAACTACAACATAAATAAAATATTTTATTATTATTAATATACTGTAAATAAGACTTAAAATTTATTTTTATATTTTATTATATTAGTTTTGGCATAAACATTGTGATTTTAAAATAAATATAATATACATAGCGCTGATAAATATTTTTAAAACGGCGCGACTTCTTTCCTCTTCAAATTCCTGGCGCTGCAGTTGTCCCCATTGTCGCCAGGTTTTTAACAGTGTGTGTCGTATCTGGGTAATCTGTGATATTGCTAGACGCTGTGTCGTTACGCCGGAGATGACTTTTCTTCAACTTTGTGCTGCGCAAAGAGTACGTTGGCCATTCATCCAATTAGAAGAGAGATTGTTTTATTTTGATTGTTGAAACTGTTGCTCTCTGAAACAATATATATCACGCATCCATCCAGATCTTTTAGATTTTGAATTTTGCCACTGCAATACCTTGACATTCAATAAATTTATAAATGAAGCCATCGATAAATAAAAGTTTTTGAGTTTTGCTATCCACGTTGAATCAGCTAACTTCAAATGATGTACAGTAATTAGCCCATAGCTAAACGACGTCGTTTATTTACATCGCGTCGTACGCTTTGTCTGAACATCGGTACGCTCGACGTTTCGTGCGCAACGCATTTACGTCAGCGTACTAACGTCGCGTTTTACGCCTGTGAGACCCAGCTTTTAAAGGTCGCTAGCCGGCGTTGGAGTTTCAAGCTACCGTCATGGTTTATAGTCAAACTCCAGTCCACGCCAGCACTAGCGTCAACGCTGGCCTCTGTCGATAGTTGAAAGTTTATATATATATATAAACTGATTTTTACAACAAAAATGATGGACTGGACTAATTGTTTCAAAGAAATTATATATACAATAGTATGAGATGAGATTGAAAATTTTCCATTTTATAAAACATGTTAGGCTTAACTTATTTACAATTGGTCTCTCTCCCCTTCAATGTGATTTTAAACAATAATCCTACTGCCATTTCCTACATTTCCATTTTTGAAACATGTTTCAAATATATTTCAAAAATGGAAATGTTTTTCCTGTAGTGTATTAATGACAGAATAAGCAATAAAATAATCAATTATTTATAATGTTAAGTTATTATTAAGATATTGAGTAATGGAATATTTTATAATACAATCTAAGAACTCATTAGGTGAGAAAATTTATTAATATATATGCTTTGTTATAAATTATATAAAACAAGATACAATCATTGTTTTAAGTAAACGCTGCTGAATTGATTGATTTGATGATGATGATGATGATGATCCTTTATAAAAGTGAAAATCATCATTGCAAGTTTAAAAATAAGTTCAAATTAATGGTTTGATAAAAGAAAAATTTGCAAAATGAATTATATATATATATACATATACACGAAGGTAATTCAATAAGTAAGTTACAAATCGAAGTTGCGACCTTCGTTTTTTAATTAAGTGCGGGAAACTGTCACCGCTAGATAGCAGCACTATCTAGTTTTATTGTGACGCACAACGATCGTTCTGCGCATGACTGTACAAGATGGCGGTGCCCCTGAGTACATGTACCACGATAGAACAGCGTGCCATTGTTCGTTTTTTTGTGGGCAAAACATATGGAAGCAAAGGATATCCACAAGGAAATGCTGCCCGTGTATGGTGAACATTGCCTGTCATGTCAGGCAATCCATAATTGGGTGCAGAAGTTCTCGGAAGGGCGGACAAGTATCGAAGACAAACATAGAGCCAGTCGGCCGGTGGAGATCGTGACACTGAGGTCATTCAAGTGGGAGGTCCTCCAACATCCACCTTACAGCCCTGACCTCGCCCCGAGCGATTTCCACTTGTTTGGCCCTTTGAAACATCATCTTTCGGGAGAACGCTTTCCTGATGATGAAGCGGTTGAAAGAGCAGTGCGCGCGTGGTTCCAACAGCAACCAAAAGAATTTTACGCTACAGGTTTTCGGGGACTTGTGAAACGTGGGACAAGTGCTTAAATTTGTATGGAGATTATGTTGAAAAATAAATGTTTGTATGTCATTATCTCCATTCATTTCTTTTCAATCACGATTTGTAACTTACTTATTGAATCGCCCTCGTGTGTTTGTGTTTGTGTGTGTGTTTGTTTTTTTATTTTATAGTCTCTTGTCATCTAATAAAACATATATATACAGGAAAACCTGTGCTGACGGCCACCTGAGCTAGGTGGCCAATCTGCAAACCTTGGCCACCTTAACTTCTGCCCAAGCATTGAAAGAGCAGTGCGCGCGTGGTTCCAACAGCAACCAAAAGAATTTTACGCTACAGGTTTTCGGGGACTTGTGAAACGTGGGACAAGTGCTTAAATTTGTATGGAGATTATGTTGAAAAATAAATGTTTGTATGTCATTATCTCCATTCATTTCTTTTCAATCACGATTTGTAACTTACTTATTGAATCGCCCTCGTGTGTTTGTGTTTGTGTGTGTGTTTGTTTTTTTATTTTATAGTCTCTTGTCATCTAATAAAACATATATATACAGGAAAACCTGTGCTGACGGCCACCTGAGCTAGGTGGCCAACCTGCAAACCTTGGCCACCTTAACATCTGCTCAAGCGTATTGTGGGATTTTTAAACTGTGTAAAATGATCATCTGTGTTCCGTGGCTATGGCCAGTGATATTTAATTTCACCACCTTGTGTGCAACATCTATAGGTGGCCAGCAAATTGTGTTTTGATCAGAAATGCCAGATGGGCTTTAGATCTTCCATCAGCTGAGCATTCTAAAGTGAAAACTCCCAAAAACAGAAATTAGTGATTTCTTTCCTTTAGATTTAATTAACAATGTGAAACTATCATAAACTTTGATGTTTAATAAAGAAATTTGTGGCTGTGACTGGTGGCCACAATCTCAACCGCCGAAATGCGCCACCTACCACAGGTTTTCCTGTATATAAAATTATTAAGAAAATCATTTTGCTCTTATATTAATAACATCAAGATCCAATGATCCAAAAATTCATTGATATGAATCTAGGTCTTTAGAAATATAAAAACTTTTTCATTCTTTATCTGAATAAGTTGTGGTATATTAATGCTGGAGAATTCCAGTTGTGGCTGCTATTTAAAAAAATCTATTCTCAATATCTTTTTCTTCTCTTATTCTCTTCCAAATATGCTTTCTTATATTCCAATTCCGCATCTGGTGTCATATTTAATAGAGGCTTTACTATTTATCTGATTTAATTTTTTTTTTTAAATCAATTTTGCATACTGTCTTCTCAGATTAAACAATAAATTCCATTTTTTCACAATTTTTGAAAATTTTAAAATAGTATCATTTTGATTCTTTTTTTTTTATATATATCTTTAATTGATGTATTTCCACAATTTACCATAATTGCAAAAACTTTTTACTTAATAGTCTTGAAAAGAAAAATTAATTGGATTATCATTTCCAGGCCTTGGAACAAAGGAAGCGAGAATTTGTAAAATATTCCAAACGCTTTAGTAACACATTAAAAGATTTCTTCAGAGAAGGACAGTAAGTATATATATATTTTAATATTCACAAAGTAAACTACAAATTGTAGAATTTATATATTGACTGTTTCTGGAAATATTTGATTACTATAAACACATTTTAGATTATAATTTTGTCACTGAATTTATTTTTAACTGGAAAAAAAAATTATTCCATTTCTTTATTCCCCTTTTTTCCTCATGAATTTATTAATCCTGTCAATATGAATTATTATATCCAACTATAAAATTCAGACACTTGTTCCAGTCAATAATACCCTATTATTAATTGGCATGCTTTCATAATTTATTCATAAAGTATCTAAATTAAGTAATAATAACATTTATAATAAGCAAATCTTTTTAACTCTTATAGACTAATGTTTTACAATGTAAACCAACTAGGAGAATATAGCCAAATATTATTTACTAGTCAAATGACTCATAATAAATATTTTTAGAATTTAATGATTGTAATATTTTATAATTTAAAAAATTATAAACAGGTAATAAAAACAGACAGTGGATTAATAATTAATTAAATTTGAGTTAAGATAATGCTGTCTATTAATAACTGAACTTCATTGTTGATTTATTGTTCTGTTTGTTCAAAAAAAATATTAGTTCATTAAACAATGAACTTATATTTATTTAAGGAATAGCAGTTTTTAGAGGTTCTAGTATATTTAAAAAAATATTTACTAAGGATTATTCAGAGAGTTAATAATAATTAATTATATTCCCCTAGTTAGTTGGTTAACATTGTAATACATTATTTTACTTGAGCCAAGTCTGTCTGTCCAAATTTGCCAAGAGGGTTTGTGACTAACAAGGGGAGGACACAGCTGACCCCCCACCAATTTTGATCCGCTTGCGTATGGTGAAAATACATCAAAAATGAGTGAATACGTGTCCGAGCTTTTCGTTGAATATGGCCTTCTAATAGTATTTTTTAACACTTGAAAAATCTAACTTTTGATAATTCAGCTTAAAAGCGATGGATAGATAACAGATCACCAGGTGCACAGATGGCGCACTGGATAAATACGTGGCTCGTAATCTGAAGGTAGTGGGTTCGAATCTGGGTTGATGTGCATTTCTTTTTTTTTTTTTTAAGCATTGAAAAATTATTTTTTATTTTTCATTTTATTATTTTTATGTACTGTACGTTTTAATTTATTTTAATTATTATTAATTTTATATATATTGGTTATCACATAATTCGTATGCATTAATATATTTATGTAGGGTCCCCACAACGTATGTCCGAGTAAAAACACGTATATCGATAAATTATAGCATACTTTCGAATAGGATCGCGAGTAAGTGACGCAAGGATCCAGGATAGGAGAATTGATTTCGATACTTATTCAAAACAAATAACATATATTTATTTAAAAAAATAGGAAATAAAACACAATATTAACATAATTCGCTAGAGAGAGAGCTATCTGACCCGGAGATCAAACCTGGGAGAGAGTGAATAAAAAAAATTACGTTATTCTTCCATTATTCTTTTATGTCTTCGTTCCCTATCTCGTCGGACGATCCCCGTAGAGTAATAGAGTATTTTGTTTTGTAAATAAATATATTAATGCATACGAATTATGTGATAACCAATATATATAAAATTAATAATAATTAAAATAAATTAAAACGTACAGTACATAAAAATAATAAAATGAAAAATAAAAAATAATTTTTCGATGCATAAAAAAAAAAAAATTGCACATCAACCCGGATTCAAACTCACTACCTTCAGATTACGAGCCACGTATTTATCGAGTGCGCCATCTGTGCACCTGGTGATCTGTTATCTATCCATCGCTTTTAAGCTGAATTATCAAAAGTTCGATTTTTCAAGTGTTAAAAAATACTATTAGAAGGCCATATTCAATGAAAAGCTCGGACACGTATTCACTCATTTTTGATGTATTTTCACCATATGCAAGCAGATCAAAATTGGTGGGGGTCAGCTGTGTCCTCCCCTTGTACAAGTTAGTCTGTTCAAGATTGTATTAGCTGTGTCTGATAGGTGAATGAAATTAATTGCTGTACAAACTTCTCGAAATGAAAATCTACTAGTTGCCATGATAGTCTAACTGGTTAGACATTGGTACACTATCCAAAGAATCTGGGTCAAGGCACATTTATATTTTGAGAAGAATTATGTAAAAGATTAATAATTAATCATTAAATTCCATTTAATTCGAAAAATATTCACATATAATTTGACAAGTAAATAATAATAGACTGTGTTTATTACTATTAATTTTGTCCATCAGTTAATAAACTCATTTCATTTACACACTTTGTGATGATTAATATTAATTAGCTTCATAATAAAATAAACTATTACTTTTGTCCATCAGTTAATAAACTCATTTCATTTACACACTTTGTGATGATTATTGTTTTATTATGAAGCTAATTAATATTAATCCAATATATATGACTTAAAATAGTATCAGTTATCTAGCCTTATTTTGCAAGATAGGAATAGTTGATTTGATATTTATTTGTTCTTTCGTAAAAATTTAATCGGAAACAATTCATTTATTAAAAAAATTATGTGTGTAAATCAACATAAAATTAAAATTGCATTTTGAGAATTTCAACAGTATTATTTACAAATTTCATCTAAAAAATTTTCTTCAGATAAATTCTATTTTATTTTTCATTTATTATAATACAGTTTGTTCTTGACATATGACAATTCAGCTCAAACCCCACTGTCACAAGTCAGAAATGCCCAAAATTTATGGATTTCTTATCACAAATGTTTACCTAGGACATTATACATTATCTTAATAAACATTATAAACACAAAACTACCAGAAACAGACAAAAAAGGATATTTTCCATATATCAGACCATTGCTCAAGAACTCAAACCCTTGTGAATTGCATTAATCAATCACAGAATTTATCAATGATATTGTTATAAATGTGAGTGGTGGTAAATCGAGAATTACCTGTATTAGTTTCTTTCTAAAAGAAAACTAATATTTCATTATTTTTGAATGCATAAATGTAATAAGTAATCATTTAAAACCAAACAAGTATCATGTTTCAGATCTTCAAGATAAACTTTTCACTTTATAAAAAATTTTGGTTTTTCCTTTAAATGTAAAATGTTTAATAATAACAGAATTTACATAAAAATATGAAAAAATTTTTAAAACTTTTCCATTTATAAATTGCAAAAACTGTGAAAGCAAAGTTTCAAAGCTTTTAGTTAAAATTAAATTTTGGTTTTTCCTTTAAATGTAAAATGTTTAATAATAACAGAATTTACATAAAAATGTGAAAAATTTTTAAAACTTTGCTTTCACAGTTTTTGCAATTTATAAATGGAATAGTTTCAAAGCTTTTAGTTAAAATAACAGTTTTTGTTGTAGATATTTTGAAAATAAAGAAGTTATACATAGAAAACCAGTTTAAAACAGGGTTCTTAAGAAAAATTTTAACTTTTTATAGCCACTTTGGCAGCAACATGAAGTTAAAATTTTTTTGAAGTTGCTGGTGGCTATATTGATCTTTTCCTTAGAGTGATAAAGTAGTCAAGTAGTAGCATGATAGTTTATCTGCTACAAAAAGACTAGATTTAATTCTACATGCTGCATATCCAGATTTTTTTCAGAAAGGATTCAGGCTATTGAAACTCAATTTTCAACCATCCAGTTGACGACTAATGAATATTTACCATGGTGGGTCTGAAGAAGCTGTTGCCATGTAATCAGTTCCATTGTAATATGCCACAATGTGATTGAACTAACTTAATCTAATTTTATATTAATTTATTCTTTATAATGCATGGAAATAATTTTATTCTCTCATTTTTATTTGGAAAAAATAATTTTTTACTTAATTGAATTAGCTTTATTGATTGGAAGAATAAAATTATGAGTGGCTTCTGTTTAATTTACTATATGCAGGATAGTTCTATAAATACAATAAGAATTTAATAACAGTTATATCCTGTGTTTTTTAAACTTTGTCTCTGCTTAACGTACACACAAATATATTTTTTATGATAACATTAAAATAGCCTGATGGCTGCATTTTACAATAGTTTTTTTAAAGTATATTTATTACAAGAAATGTCAGAACAAGAAAAAATATTAAGAATAATAATTATATTAGATCTTGTTCCATTGAAGTTTTTGTCATAAAAAAACAAGAAAAACTTCAATGTATGTAAAAAATTGGTCATTTTGTAAAAACTTTTAAAGATAAATATAATTTAATCAATGGTAAAAAGTGAATAAGTATGCAAACTAATCTTTGCTGTGCATCTGGTACAACATTAACTTAATTAAACTCCAAACAAGACTGAATAAACATATTCCAGGATTGCATATGATAAATGTAATATTTAGATTAATTTTAATGATAGAAACAGCAGTTATTAATACTAATAGTACTATTACAGAATTATTATGATGATCATCCTTTGTTACCTGAGGTATTGTTCAGATTATAGATAATTGATATGTTTAATTCTGCTAACTATGCTTATATTATCATTAATTATTAGTCTTTTAAAAGTTTTCTTGAAAAAATAATTCTAATTAAATATGTTTAAATAATGTCATATGTTTGCATTATCTGATCTTAAGTTCTTGTATCAAATTTATATAAATGTATTGTAGTAGTATTGATATTTTTTCCAGTTGTTTCTTCAGTCTATTGATCTTAAGACCAAACTGTATTCTATATTTGCACTGGGAAATGAACAATGCTCTTTGTATGGAGTAAAAGTAACATTATATATTGTTATATAAAGTTTTCTTCTTGTTGTCATTGACAATGTCAGGAAAAAAGAATATTTAAGTGACTTGTTAATTACATTTTGCAGTGATGATCAAATAACATTTTGAGATTGGTTGTTGAACAAAAAACTGAGGTTTTTTTTTTTTTTTTTTTAATTTCTGTACAACTCTGAACATATATATATTCATTTTTCAGATATAATAAATAACTTACTGATTTTTCACAGTCATTTAAAATAAATATGAATCTGAAAGTGTAGCTTATATGTAGAAGGAATCATTAATTTTGCTTTACTATGCTAATTGTTTGAGGAAAGCAGATTGAATATATGCATGAAATATATTTAATAATAATCTGTTTATTTACAGAAAAGATTTCTGTAGATTATAATAAAAATGATAAAGTTTGTGTTTTTTTCAGTTTTTTTTTTTTTTTTTTTTAATTTCTGTACAACTCTGAACATATATATATATTCATTTTTCAGATATAATAAATAACTTATTGATTTTTCACACTATAGTCATTTAAAATAAGTATGAATCTGAAAGTGTAGCTTATATGTAGAAGGAATCATTAATTTTGCTTTACTATGCTAATTGTTTGAGGAAAGCAGATTGAATATATGCATGAAATATATTTAATAATAATCTGTTTATTTACAGAAAAGATTTCTGTAGATTATAATAAAAATGATAAAAGTTTTAGTGTGTTTTTCTGATTTGACTTTTTTAAGAGTACTACTTGCACTGTTAAAATGCCTTGTTAAAAATTGACTGTTTTTATATTCTTTTAAATATATGTTCAGGTGTAGTTATAGATATAAAAAAAGAAAATAATTTATTTACTTCACTAATGATAATTTACCTTTAAAATAAATGCTATTATTTTTTCACTTTTTTTTAGTCTCAGTTTTGAATCTTATTACTACCTTTTATTATTTGATGTAACTTTACTTCACTAATGATAATTTACCTTTAAAATAAATGCTATTATTTTTTCACTTTTTTTAGTCTCAGTTTTGAATCTTAGTTACATCAAATAATAAAAGGTAGTAATATCTTTTTACATTATATTTCTGTGATAAAATTTTCTGTAACGTAAGGCCAACATATTTATCTTTATGAAATTATAATAAACTCTGTTGCAAAAAAAGATGCAGGTTTGTCTTATGTTATTGCAAGCCTATGAATTAGCCCCTCTCAAATTCCTTCACTTGTTCATATTACTAAAATATACATTGTAGAAACATCTTTACAAACTACTTAACATAATGAAACAGCAAAATCAGTCAAGATATATCTATACTTATGAATACTGCTCATAAAATCCTCAGATTCACCCTTCTCGTGAGCTCTCAAAATGTTGTATGTTCCTTAGTGATGAAATTTTAATTGTTATCTAGCCATAAGGTATTTATATATGTGGTTTCATAGTTCTCACTTTATTTTTTAGGGGTGTGTCGTTTTTTTGCAACAGTGTGTATTATACATTATTTTTTTTAATATCTTAAAAATGTACAGGTATTTAAGTTACACTTATCCTTCTCTAATTAGATTGATTCAGCAAAAAAAATATTGTGTAAATGAAAATCTGTCCATTTTCTATACAATATTTGTAAAAAGTGGACAATTCCATGTAAATATTCTTTTGATTTATACAATTTTAATTTACACTGTATTTTTGCAAACCAATCTACCATGTAAAAAGAAGGATAATTATTACCATTCCATTCAATCTTAGTTTTCAGGAATATTAACGATTAATCATGACAAAATTTTTTACATAATCACAAAAGGCATCCATATTGTATTATAATTTTATATTTTTATTTCAAAATTTTTTATCAAAAATAATTCTGTTTATATTTGTTTCATTAAATTCTTATTATATATTTTCAGAGCTCAGAGTGTTTTTGTAAGTGCCATTTACTTAATACACCAAACAAACCTTATTATGCTAACAGTCAAGACTAAATGTGATTGAGGATTAGTACTGTTTTTAATAAGTTTCACAATCAGCATAAATCAGAATCCACTGAACAAAAACCCATACCAGATGAATGTTCACTGTGATACAGAAAAAAGAATCCATGATTCGTGCAGTATGTATATGATGTAAATAGAATTATCATAATCCCTTCTTATTTTATCTGTAAACTATAAGGGATATTTCAGTTTTGATCATTTATTTTTAACATTCCAAATATTTTATAGAAGGTATATAAATATAAAAATCTATAAATGTGTAGATAGGAGAAATGTAAGGATTTTATTCTTTGTAGATTAATAATTAACACTTGGTTGTGTACAGAGAACAATTGAATGTTTGAAATTTGAATGAATGAATATTTGTGATAAAATATAAATTCTATTACCAATGTATGAAATCTTGAATATAATTCAATATATTAACAGAAATAAATATTTAAAATTTTTTATTTTGACTGTTTTGGATATTTTTAAGTAAACAATTCACACCCGAAGAGACGTATTGTTTGGAAAGTTATCAAATTTAAAGTTACTTTATACAATAGATGTTTTGTTTTTATTAAAATCTTCTCTATATGAAAAATTATATTTAAAGATGTATGCTTTAATTTAGATAGATATGTAGATCGACAAACATCATTTACATGATGAAAGAAATCAGAATTTGTAAACTCTTTGATAATAGTTCAAAATCTTATATATTATAAAATTTATACAATAGATGTTTTGTTTTTATTAAAATCTTCTCTATATGAAAAATTATATTTAACGATGTATGCTTTAATTTAGATAGATATGTAGATCAACAAACATCATTTACACGATGAAAGAAATCAGAATTTGTAAACTCTTCGATAATAGTTCAAAATCTTATATATTATAAAGATACTTTACTTTGAATTCAGATATTATCCATAAAATTCTATTCAGCATGGACATTTAAGAATTGGTCTATTCTGAAGATTTAAAATTTGCATTAAATTATGAAATTTCAGATATACCTGTATATAAACAAAAATATTAGAAGCAGTAACTTTGTGTTTAGAAGGTTTTGTTATGTCACTGTCATTTTCTGAAAAATGTTACGAACTACATATTGCTAATCTAATGTTCTAAAAATTATTCCATTAACTATGTAAATATTTAATGTTTGCATAAGTAAAACAAAATTTATTTTCGTATAGAAATAGATGGAAAAACAAAACTCATTTTGTTAGCCACAATTAATATTGAACTTTAAAAGGAGGGAAAAAAAATAATTCTATAATTTCCTAGTATATAAATATCAAAGATTTTGAAATACAGGTAAGTACATTACTAATTAATAATTTTTTATTTAAACAATTTAATGTTCTAAAGAATGTTTAAGTAGAAAGGATATAAACTAATACGTTAATATTGTTATATAAACAATGAAAAATGCTTAACAAACGACTGTTTTGTTATTCCCATACATGAGTGAATACATTAACATGTTGCTTAATAGGATCAATTATTAAATAAGAAAAATTCTGTAAATGATCCGAAGTGGACGGATAATATTTCATATTTCCATTCTGTAATATACAATTAATTTTAATTTTGTCAAAGAATCAAATTCATACCTATTGTTTATACTTACATAACAGATAACTTTTGCAATAATTGATATCACTCTAATCTCTTTTGTTTCTTGATCTTTTTGTACACTAAAAGTTAATTTCATAAATAATAGTAAAAAATATCAATAAGAATTAAGAATTACTTACTTAACAATATCTTTATAGATTTGTTTAGTTAGGTTAAGATATTCATTAATGTTATCTTCATATTGACAAACGGATCCTCCTAGACAGAGGTGTGTAAATAGTCTAAATAAAAATTCTTTTCTTTCTAGGGGTGCAAAAATATCGTAATTATCTGAGTCTTCTATCATCAGTATCTAAAAATACAAATTTCATAGAACATGCTTGTAATATTTCAAATTTTATGAACAGTCAATTATTTTCTTAAAATAAAATGATCCAAGATATACAAAATAATTTAAAAAATGATAGTTTCTGTTCTCTAACACAATTTTATTGCTTTTTGTATTTATTTGTAAAATATTCAATTAATATAAAAACATTAATTGCAGCAACTGCATACATCAGTTAAATAATCTGATTTTTTTTGATGATCATATTAAATTTTTATTTTAATGCTAATATCCATCACTATTAATGATTGATACGTGATTGCAGTCTAACATATGATTTTTAATAAAACCCTTTAGCAGCCACTATCACAAGTTACAGATGAAGAATTGAAAAACTTTTATATTGATGTAAATATCATTGATTAGAAATCAATAAATATTACAACAGGATTATGCTGCATATAAACCTGAATAGTTTTTTTTTTTTCAAATTTGATTTCAGTATTATTAAAACTGAAAATTTTTAAAAAAGAAATGCAGTAAGATTGTTAACAAATTTTAGATCCTGTGAACAGATTTTGCCATCTTTGAAAAATGATTTCTAATTATCACAAACGTTATGATGATAGATGTTTTTTTTTCAAATTTGATTTCAGTATTATTAAAACTGAAAATTTTTTAAAAGAAATGCAATAAGATTGTTAACAAATTTTAGATCCTGTGAACAGATTTTGCCATCTTTGAAAAATGATTTCTAATTATCACAAACGTTATGATGATAGATTTATAAAAACATGAAGTTAAAAATCAAATTGGGAAAACTTTTATAAAAACTTTATATACAAGCACTATAAGCAGTAATTCATTTATTCTAAGATAAAAGGAACGTTTTCGATTCATTACAGATCCTCTTCAGCTTTTTATCATTTAAAATTTCTAATTCGAATACATTTATATTCACTGTTCTAATAATTACGTTATTACATACGTAAAGGGAATTTAAAGTTTAAAAAATTTTTTAAATTTTAACAAATTATCAGATTACAATATTAATAACTATTGTTAAACAGAAACACAAATTTGTTAATAAATAATATAATAACTTTAAAAGTTCATAACTTCCTGATCGCGTAACTCCATGCATTGGAGAATGACGTGCTGAGTTGTTCATTAATCAGATTTCGGCGTGTTCTTCTTTCGGCTATAACTAGGGATTCCTGTAGGTAGGCATGTCTAGGCTCAAAAACTGGTCTTAGGATTTCTGCCTTGCTCCAATCAATATCGAGTGCATATTCATAAAACCTTCTAGCTAATGATGTAGATAAACGGGCATTCATAATATCATCTACATCAGGCATTAGCTAGGTTTTATGAATATGCACTCGATATTGATTGGAGCAAGGCAGAAATCCTAAGACCAGTTTTTGAGCCTAGACATGCCTACCTACAGGAATCCCTAGTTATAGCCGAAAGAAGAACACGCCGAAATCTGATTAATGAACAACTCAGCACGTCATTCTCCAATGCATGAGCTTTTAAAGTTATTATATTATATTATTTATTAACAAATTTGTGTTTCTGTTTAACAATAGTTATAACTTATTAATATTGTAGTGTGATAATTTGTTAAAATTTAAAAAATTCTTTAAACTTTAAATTCCCTTTACGTATGTAATAACGTAATTATTAGAACAGTGAATATAAATGTATTCGAATTAGAAATTTTAAATGATAAAAAGCTGAAGAGGATCTGTAATGAATCGAAAACGTTCCTTTTATCTTAGAATAAATGAATTACTGCTTATAGTGCTTGTATATAAAGTTTTTATTGAAGAAAAGCAGATTTTGGATAAAAATCAAATTGGGAAATTTTAAATTTCCTAAAATTAAAGCAATTATATATTGCCGATTCAAAAATTCTTGAATCACAAATATATAATTACTTTAATGTTGAGATTTTTATTATATAATTTAATTTCAACTAAGATTCGTCGCATGTTTATCACATCTATTTGTTTACCGTTGAAATTCAGATAATATAATTTCACTGATCAGTACGATTCCAGATATTAAAGGCATTATTGCCTATAATATCTGGAATCTGTTTTATTAATCAACTGTTTCAGAGGCAAGTCTGGTCAATTTTCGAAAATTTCTTGTGAAAAATGTTTGTATTCGTTTTATCCTTTTATTAGCATCAAACAACTAAATTTTAATCAGTAAGATTTAAAACTTGTCGCACATGAAAGTTTTATATATAAATATATATATAGGCCCTATATCATTGCTTGAATGTACTATTAATACATTTGTGTACAATTGAAGTTTTATACTGCCAAATATGCGTAATGGATACATATAACAACTATAAATCTATATATATAATTTTTAGATTTATGATTTTTCCAAAAATATTAAATTTTTTCGTAATATCTTAATTATATGTAAAAGAAAATTTATATATAAATACAATGCTCAACTTAAAATCACAAATCCTCATTTTTCTAGCATATCCTTCGTGCCCATCGACCTCAAGCAAAAAAAAAAAAACTTGATCAGTCTGTGATAAATTTTTGGCTATTCAGCTATTATATGTATCCATTACGCATATTTGGCAATATATACTGTATATCATTAAAAGTTCAACTTTTGTTTTATGGAGTTGATGCATTTTTTTCACCTCTGTTTCATTTTATAATTTAAAAAGTGCAGATGATCATTAAAAAGATATATATTTATATATAAAACTGTATAATTTTTTTATTGCAATCTTTATCGAATTAACCGTTCGTTTTTATATACAGTGATACCTCGGTTAACGAACACAATCCGTTCCTTGACTCATACAGTGATACCTTGGTTCACGAACACAATCTGTTCCTTGACCCTGCCGTCATCCGAAAGTTCAATCCGAATCAATTTTTCCTATTGCAATTAATGTAAATCTAAATAATACGTTTTGAATAATTTTTCCCAATTGCAATTAATGTAAATCCCCAAAATACGTTTTTGTCCTAGAAAAAATTTTTAACATATGGCTTTATATGTGAAAATAATACAAAGGAAATATAACAGGTATTAGAAGAAAGCATGTTTAACACCACCTTCACTAACACTTTTAACTATTTTGGGAGCCATAATAAGGGATAAATTAAGTAAAGAAAAAAACTATCAACACTTGTTGGAACTTTACTGTACCCATATGAGCTGGGCGACCTGGATTGCTGCTGGGGGCGAGGCTGTGCTCAGGGTTTTGTGCGCTGCGAATCACGTGCGCTCCATACACTTCGTGCGTGTGTGTTCGTGAACCGAAGCATCGTTCGTAAAGCGAAGCAAAATTTGTTCGCAAATGGTATTCGTAGACCGATTTGTTCGTGATCCGAGGTACTCGTATCACTGTAATAAGATATTGATATCTGAAATGTTTAGACAATGCTCAGGTGTGGATGAAATTTTTTGGGCTCCATTTTTTAAAATACAGTAGAAGTCGCTTATTTGTAATCGCGGATATTGTTATCAAACGTTTAATGTTATCAAAATTTAACGATCCCGAATCATCCATATTAAAACGCATCATGAAAACTCCGTTTATAGTAATCAGAATTTCGGTTATTGTTATCAAAATCGATACACCGCTATAAAATACCGTATTTAAAACTAAAAAAAATATCGCAGATAATACCAAAATATTGGTTAAATCTATTAAAATAAACAACATTATTTGTTAATCGTTCATTTATTGTTTTGTTTTCATCGAAATTTAGACGAAAATACGAAGATAAAACACTTGTTCTCCATTTAAAATAATGCAGATTCGACTTGTGAAAAAAAAAACTGATTTGTGTTCGTTTTTTAATTAATAAATATTATATCAATGTAAGTTTTTGATTTAATAAGTTCATACAGACAAATATGACTGCTTTTCAAAACGCGGCGCTTTAAGTGGTTTCATTGCACGTCTCGCCTTTACGAATGGCGCGGCGTTACTGTTGCCAGATCTGGTGATTTTTAATGTTTTTTTATGACGAAATATATAATTTAAAATTGCTGATATTGTGATTTAGCGACTTCATAATTACCTTTATTGAAAAAAATTTTTTATGACGAAATATATAATTTAAAATTGCTGATATTGTGATTTAGCGACTTTATAATTACCTTTATTGAAAAAAATAATTATTTTTGATATAATAATTTTCTTACTATTGCTCCAGTATTTCGTGATTTTCCGTAAACTGGAATTGGCAACATTATAAGTGTAAATCATTTCATTTCACTTTTTGGCTTAATTGATTACATAAAATTAAGTTCAACAAGTGTTCTTCGGTCCGTTATATGAGAGCTATTATTATTATTAGCGTTATCTTTTAATATAATTTTCATTTTATATAGCCCCGCATCTATCATTTTCCCTTATCCATAGTTTTTTCAGGAGTTCCGACGAAAATATTGAATCGACGTTACACTATATATAACAGTATAAGCGCAGATTACCCAGATACGACAGTATAGCAAATTTTGCATTTTAATGACGTCACAAAACAGTGGCGCCTCACAGTGAAAAGAAGTTGCAGTTGTTTTACCTGTGGGTTTACCAAGTCAATTATAATGGAAAGAAGCGCTGAATTTGATGAGGAGAAAAATGTTGATGTTAAAGATGAGGAAGAAAGTATCGAATTAGATGATCAGGAAAGGGAATCATTGAAAGTTAGGAAACCTCGTACACTGAATTTGATGAGGAGAAAAACGTTGATGTTAAAGATGAGGAAGAAAGTATCGAATTAAATGATCAGGAAAGGGAATTATTGAAAGTTAGGAAACCTCGTAATGGCACCAAATATGCTGGTGCTAATTGTACTAACTTCCCTGATTTATATGATTATAATCAAAACTACATTTCTTCAACATCAGTAATGTAGATTTTGAAACTATCTGAAATAATGTATCACCATACAATATTTTCGCCATTTTGTTTTAAAGTTAGCTGTTACTGTATATATTATAGTTACCGTTTATCTTGATTAATTGAGTTTGGGTTACTTAAGAGACAATTTGATTGGCTACGAGTAGTCGGCTGCTGCCGTATGTGAATGCTACAGCCGACAGTCGGACAAATCGTTCACGGTTACAAGTCGGGTCCGATTCTCGAGTCGGACGCAGTGTGAAGTCGCCCTTAAGGCTGGGTCTCACAGGCGTAAACCGCGACGTAAATACGTCGGCGTATCGACGCTGATGATATCACTTCTTGTATATTGCCACAGATTACCCAGATAGGACAGTACAGCAAATTTTGCATTTTAATGACGTCACAAAACAGTGGTTCCTCACAGTGAAAAGAAGTCGCAGTAGTTTTTACCTGTGGGTTTACCAAGTCAATTATAATGGAAAGAAGCGCTGAATTTGATGAGAAAAATGTTGATGTTAAAGATGTGGAAGAAAGTATCGAATTAGATGATCAGGAAAGGGAATTATTGAAAGTTAGGTACCGTAAACCTCGTGATGGCACCAAATGTGCTGGTGCTAATTGTACTAGATCGAGGAATAAAAATCCTAATTTATCATTTTTTCGTTTCCCTCTTGATTTAGAGAGGTAAATAAATTATATTTTTGGCAAGATTCTAGTTTAACCATAGCACTCGGATATATGATAAGCGACTGTCGACTCGAAATTATATTCATAGTTTTTGATTATATTATAGATTCTAATAAAAATATCTTGGTGGCCCAGATAGTTTTGGAGTGAATCTTTAATACAACGGAATTGTCGCTTCGTATTTTATACATCAGTCGGTGGGCGGCGAATCTTCAATTCTCTAATGTATAGATCCGCGTGCTATGGCTAAAACTAGAATCCTACCATATTTTTTGTTCTATTGAACTTAAGGGGACTGGAAATCAGGCGAATAATATATCATTTCATCTGCATGCAAATCTTATAAGTTACGTCACCCACATCTCGATTCACGCTGTTGAGTTCCCCAAAGTTCAATATAACCATATTTTTTTTTATAATAAATATTAGTTTATTAATTAATTATATTTGTAACTATAGATGTAAGAAATGGATGCAATTTTGTCGAAGAGATTTTCCAGGTCTTAAGCCAAGTGATGTAGCTGGAAAATATCAATTGTGCGAATATCACTTTGAACCAAGTCAGTTCATGGATCCAACCGTAAAAGGAACAAATAAAAAGTGTAAAAGGCTTATTCACTGTGTGCTGCCTACTATCTTTGATGTTTCTAATTGTCCTAAACCCATCACAATTAAAAAACTCCCAAACCGTCATGACCTCCCACCTTCTCCTCCTCAAAAAAGTACAGTATGCCTATATGAACTTCATGTGATACAAATATATTTTTCATTTCATTAATTAGCCTATATACTCAGTTTTTAAAATAACAGCTTTATTATTTTAGGGTACAAAAAATTACATTAAATACTTGACGCGTTTTGGCTGTTTATAGCCTTCCTCAGACACAAATTTTAAGGAGAGAAAACTTCGTTTTACATCTGGTGAGTGACAGTTCTGCTTACACAATTCAAGGTTTTGGTCGGGTTCTTTATAGCTTTAACATATATAGCAGGATATGTTATTACATATATGCTGAGACAAAACTTTATTATTAAAAAGTGTAAAAGGCTTATTCACTGTGCGCTGCCTACTATCTTTGATGTTTCTAATTGTTCTAAACCCATCACAATTAAAAGAAAACTCCCAAACCGGCTTGACCTCCCATCTCCTCCTCCTCAAAAAAGTACAGTATGCCTATATGAACTTCATGTGATACAAATATATTTTTCATTTCATTAATTAGCCTATATACTCAGTTTTTAAAATAACAGCTTTATTATTTTAGGGTACAAAAAATTACATTAAATACTTGACGCGTTTTGGCTGTTTATAGCCTTCCTCAGACACAAATTTTAAGGAGAGAAAACTTCGTTTTACATCTGGTGAGTGAAAGTTCTGCTTACACAATTCAAGGTTTTGGTGGGGTTCTTTATAGCTTTAACATATATAGCAGGATATGTTAATAAAGTTTTGTCCCAGCATATATGTTTAGCAGGATATGTTAATAATAAAGTTTTGTCCCAGCATATATGTAATAAGTGTAAAGAATTACTAAATGATGGTAATCATACATTTAGTAGAAATGATCAATTATTAATATTGTTAAAAGACTATGGAATTAATGATGATATAACTCACTTAAAACTACCGACAAAAATTTGGCGCAATTCGTTATTAACTTGTGAAAAAATATTTCTAGCCCATGTTGAAAGTTTGTTTCACTTGTTTGATATAAAAGAAAGAATGGTTCAGTATTTTTTAGCTTATGCAGATTTTTCATGGTTTAACGGGTGTCAGAATGTATTAGTTTTTTGTTTAAAGTTATTTGCTACTTGCAGAATTTTTGCAATTACTAGATGGAAAAATAAGAAAAATTCCAATGAAAAAGAACAAAATAGAGTTGCTAAAAAAGCGAAAACAAATCGCAAGATTGTAAAACTACAACATAAATATTTTATTATTATTAATATACAACGCAAGCTTGTAAAACTACAACATAAATAAAATATTTTATTATTATTAATATACTGTAAATAAGACTTAAAATTTATTTTTATATTTTATTATATTAGTTTTGGCATAAATATTGTGATTTTAAAATAAATATAATATACATAGTGCTGATAAATATTATTTTTAAAACGGCGCGACTTCTTTCCGCTTCAAATTCCTGGCGCTGCAGTCGTCCCCATTGTCGCCAGGTTTTTAACAGCGCGTGTCGCATCTGAGTAATCTGTGGTATAAGTACAGTATATACTGTATAATAATAATAAATATCGAAAACTACTTTTTGTCAGTTATTGTTATCAAAATAGATCGGTCCCAAAGTGATTCTAATAAGAGGCTTCTACTGTGTTTAAATTTCTAAATTCATATTTTAAAACACTTCTAATTTCTATTGTTTCTTTAATGAGTACATATTTTGCATTGTGCCTTGGAATCGCCTTAAAAATTGGAGCCCTAGATTCAAGCTCTATTAGCCCTTATATAGATCGCCACCAGTAATGTTAGATGGTCACGGTGGGAGCATATTATGCTTCCATTCTGAAGGATCCGAGTTTCCCTAGTTCCGCACCACCTGAGTATTTTCAGGAAAGATCCGAACCCGACTCGTTGAATCCCACCCTCCATTTGACTGTTGATTCCACCGGGAAGTGGGCACTGGAATGCTCAATTACTAAGTACCCACCGGATGTAAAAACACGTAAAAAGCCATACACGCAATCTGCATCTAAAAGAGAAGTCCAGACGAGTCGCTTTAATTTTTTTACCAAAAAAAAAAAAAAAGTTTGTAATCTGGTTCCGAGGCCTGGACCAAGTGGTCTTTTAGCTGGGTATCTTAGTAACTGTTCTGTCTACGTGGCAAAAGTTAAAAATAGGCACCGCTGTAAATTTTCAGAAGGAATCGTTAAATAATTACACCAACTATATACTATATACACTTTAAATTTCTTTGTAAATGAAGATATAATTAGTATTTCTATTCATGTTTTTATCGAATTTTTACAAGTCCAAAGAACTATGCCAAACATTTTATGGTACGGGAGGAACGATTTCAATATCATTTCTGATAGAGCGAGTCAATAGATATAAGGTCTCTCCATGAGTATCTCTCAGATATATAGATATATATACAGGGTATTCTGTTGAAGCGGCGACAAACTCAAAGGAGCAATAGTAGGCCTCAAGAGGAACCAAAATTGCCTTGGAACATGCTATCAGAAACCACGTTTAGTCGGTGAAAATCGCGAAAGTACTTATGCAGGGTCTAACGTCGACCCGTTCCTTGGCCTCCGCGGTCGTCAGACTCTTCAATGACGTCCTCAATCGCTTGCGTTATCAGAAACCACGTTTAGTCGGTGAAAATCGCGAAAGTACTTATGCAGGGTCTAACGTAGACCCGTTCCTTGGCTTCCGCGGTCGTCAGACTCTTCAATGACGTCCTCAATCGCTTGCATTCTGGGGACACCTTAAACCAGTCGTTTATGAAACACCTGTGGAGACACTGGAGGATCTCATTGCGCGGATCATCTCTGCGCGGCAGACATCAATAGCAAATCTGGTATCTTCGAGAGCGTCCGACAATCGTTTCTCCATTGACGTCCGCAGCCGCCAATTCGAACAACTGTAATAATTTCTCATCGTCCCCTTTCTGACATATTCTGCACCACAAATATGTTGTATACATGCTATCAAATAAATGTTTTTTATACTTATTATTGTACTGTTTGTTGTCCTCGCTCGACCCTGCATAAGTATTTTTGCGATTTTCATCGACTAAACGCAATCGCTTGCATTCTGGGGACACCTTAAACCAGTCGTTTATGAAACACCTGTGGAGACACTGGAGGATCTCATTGCGCGGATCATCTCTGCGCGGCAGACATCAATAGCAAATCTGGTATCTTCGAGAGCGTCCGACAATCGTTTCTCCATTGACGTCCGCAGCCGCCAATTCGAACAACTGTAATAATTTCTCATCGTCCCCTTTCTGACATATTCTGCACCACAAATATGTTGTATACATGCTATCAAATAAATGTTTTTTATACTTATTATTGTACTGTTTGTTGTCCTCGCTCGACCCTGCATAAGTGGTTTCCGATAGTATGTTCCATGGTAATTTTGGTTCTTCTTGATGCCTACTATTGGTCCTTTGACTGGTGAGTTTGCCGTCGCCGCTTCAACAGAGCACCATATATACATATATATATAACAATAACAATTTAATAGCTTTAAAATTACGAAAGGTCCTTCTATGAGATTTAATGCCATGGAATTTTGGAATTGCTACCAGAAAATTTTTTGAACATTCATCATAGTTGGAGTGAAATTTTTCACCACTGTTATATGACTTAAAAAATGAAAGGCTAAATTAGTATTCTTCACCTTATATACACATTTATTTTAATTAGGATTGTATTTTTGAAGCAATGCTATAAAAATGAAGATATATTATTGATAATATTCACAGTTAAACTAAACCTTGGGAAGAGGATCTTGAATGCGTATGTCTTTAATTTCCATTTCCTAATCAGTAATGAGGCCTTTCCACGCACTACCGTAGAATCATCTATGGAGGATCATGGTATAGAGGAGAGAATCGACAGGTCGGGCCTGATTTTTAAAATAAATCTTCCAAGGGATAGGTGGGTTATAAAATTTTAATTAAATACTGAACTATAGAGGAATTGCGGCGATGATTTTAGAACCAATATGGGCTAGCCAACACTACTGAACTTCATTCAAAAGATGAAGTTCAACGGGCCAGGCCCAGACCCATTCTGAAAAACTAGATGTAAACTCGAATCCGAAGAATTCGAGTTAAATCACCATATCGCTCGTTAGATATAAATTATCTGACGGCGGCCACTTTTAGAGCCCACCACAAGCTGGTCAACACTTATGGTGAGGTCAATCGGAAGATTGAAGAATGGGTTCAACAGGCCGGCATGGTCCTCTCCTAGAAAAACTAGACTGTGAAACTGATTTCCAAAGTGGTAAGCAAACGCTTTATCCCACGGCCAAATGCAATTTTGGCACTGATCAATTTTATCCGGCTAGGACTTCCCACGGCTTGTCTACTCGGGGTCGCCAAACCCTTTCGACTCGCCAAGGACACACCAACGTATACACACGCCCGACGGAAGTGTGGGGTCGCCTTAACCAGAATTTCGCCAAGCATTTGGCAACCCTTAGTGTCTCCCTGTCACTATGGACGTATCGGCCCGGTTAGATATGGGCATAGTGAAGCCGATAAGCCCTCTCGCCACAAGGCGGGCACCCTGGAGAGGGTGAGTAACACCAAATGAGATGAGAAACAACAATATAAAGCACACTTAAATAATATAAAGTCAGATTAATTGTGGCTTTACTACTAAGTTTGAAGTATAAGAATCATCCACTTTGTTAAACATAGCAATAAATAAAATTATAGTACTTATGATTAATATAATATCATTAATGACGTCTAAGCATGTTTCATGAAAAGTCTTGAGATAAGCGTAGGAATTGAATCCGGATCCTATATTCTTTCGCACCTGTAGGGATGCACGGTTTTGCTTATCATAATACATATCTGTTGTATGGAATGATGCTATTTTTCTTTACTGATAAAGAGGTACGATTAAACATTTTCATTACGAGATTTTTCGGGACCGCAGGTATTAAATATGAAATAAAACAAGTACATAAATCATTTACACATTTATTAAGATTGAATACAATCAACCAACTTCATTGAAAATTCATATGTTGTCCCAAATGTTAATATTGGACATTTGTGGAAATTACATATAAACTGAAATTCAAGTATTTGAATTTAATTTTTGTAATTACATATAAACTGAAATTCAAGTATTTGAATTTAATTTTTGCGACTCCTTACATATAAACTGAAATTCAAGTGTTTGAATTTAATTTTTGCGATCCCAGCATTTCGCTTCGCGACCCCATTTGGGATAGCGACCCATAGTTTGAGAAGCGCTGATATAAAGTATTAGCCGACTTCTTTCCGCTTCAAATTCCTGGCGCTACAGTCGTCCCCATTGTCGCCAGGTTTTTATCATTGTGTGTCGCATCTGGGTAATCTGTGATATAACTATGCCATAAATACGTTCGGAAATAGTATCTGAACATGATTTTGTGATATACTTGTATGTTGAAAAATATTTTAAGGTTTCATTTTCTCTGCTAATTTCAAAAGCATTAAAGATTTAATTTCTTCTAATAAATCGATATCATTGATATTTGATCTGTTTTGTTGTTCATCATAAAGTTTTAAGTGCAAATTTTATGTTTCATTATTGATTCGTTGGATGCATAGATGACATAGAATATAAATCTATATATATTATAGATTTCATCAATAATATATCTTAATATATTATTGATGAAATAATCAATATTGCATCAATAATATATATTATATATATTATTGATGCAAATCTGTCAACACATACATTTGCATTTACTATATATACAATCTATCAACAATATACAATTTATATATATATATATATATATTAGAATAAATATTACTCTAAAATTCCTATGGAAATAGCACACATTACTATTATATTAACAACTCCAATAAAAAATTCTCTAATAGTACTGTTAATTCGTAAAAAATTTAATTTTCGAAAGACAATATAGGAAAATAAGCGAAAATGTAAGATTAATATTTTAAACCATTATTTAAAATTATGATAGCCGCAAATTATTTGGATGACTCGTAAATAAGCGATTGAATTTCATTTGAAAAAACTAGATTTATTCCAGTATCCTTCTCAAAAATATCCATGAGACGACTCCGTTTTCCATCACTAATTCTTGTCATCGTCACGAGTGTGGACAAATTGCAATTCTGAAATGGCTGTCACCTAATAATTTATAAATGAAAAGTGGCGTAAAAAATAAAATAAAAATAGTAACTCTCTAATGGGAGAAAAGTAAGTCTGAAAAGGTATATATATATACAGTATATATAAAGAGATGATGCATCTGTTTTTCTTTTTTTATATATCCCATTTGTTTATGTACAATATAAACAAACTGGGTTAATACAGTTCCCAACGTAGGGCGCATGTCCCACAGAGGGGCAATTTGATTTTTAAGGAGATGAGTTATTAACAGTGAATTTTTTGCATTTCTTATGGTTCTAGGGATTTCATATACTGCACAGTATATAAATGTATATTGTGACATATATATTTTTAAAGTTAAAATCAGAATGTACACGGCGATTTTGAAACTTTATTTGCTGTTTTTTTCATATCACTTCATATCATTATTATTTTTTAACAATTTCTTAGTGATTTCTTCCTCAATACTTCAACTGTCCTTTCGTTCTTTTATTTTTCTTTTTTATGGACGCCATGTTCTTTCGAAGCTTATTTATACTAAATTAATGGCATTTTAGGCTTCTTTCACCTGAATAGAGTTCACTTTTGAATAATAAAAATTATGTGTTCATAGGGGGCATCAGGATTTTAGAGATGCTTAGATGGGGCATGGCCAGAAAACATTGGGAACCACTGAGTTAATATAAATGAAAAATGTTGGATTAATTCTGGATATTACATTTCTAGAATTTTTCATGGGAGTTGATAAGTCAGGACCGAACCCTCATTTTAAACTGCCTTGGCGACCCTAGAATTGCCAGATTTTGAAATTAGGTTTGGTTTGGTTTAGTGGCGCAAGGGCTTCCTGGGCCAAACTGCGCCAAACACAGGATAGATTTTGAAATTAAGAAATTATTTCTCCTTGCTGTTATAGAAAATCCTAAAGCTTTTCTAATTAATTGGAAAACAAGAAGAACAAAACTGTTTTCAATTAATTAGAAATGACAAGCTAAGAATCAAATATAAAAGCAGGCATTTATAAAATTACTATATATAATAAGAATAAAAATAGAAATGAATTATGTACATAGAATATACTAAAATAAATTTAAAGATAAGAAAAATCGAACATCAAAGAAATATCAGAAGTGATAAGAAAAGGTGGTAAACTAATAACGGCTATCAATAGAAAAGTATATGATATTACGATTGACTGGGACAAATTTTGCAACCTGTGAAAGAAAGAGAAAGTGGACTTTTAGCAGAATCGTTACAAATAGAAAAATAAATATCATCACAGTCATAAATTCCCAAGACTCGGAAAATGACTCTACTGCTTATCTATGAACGTTTTAAACCACGGGTCCCAGTAATATTTTGTGGCTGCGTTGCATAAAATGTTACTAAATAAATAAATAAAAATATCCTTAATCGAGAAATCGAAATACGGATTTTTACAGCACCTTTTTCGGTAAATATAGAAAATGCACCAAATGAACTTCAATTGGAAATAATAGACTTGTAAAATAATTTAGATTTAAAAGATACTTTCAAAGAAAATCAATTTCCCAACTTAAGTATGCAGCAAAAATTATCGTTATTTTTCAACAATTTATGTACGTGAACAGTTTTTTCCGCCTTGAGTTTGGTAAAAAATAAAACAAGAAATCGGCTAACAGACTCACATCTCAAAAATAATTTAAAACTAGCAGTGATTAATATTCAACCAAATATTTCTAATATGTTATGTTCACATCAGTTCTAGAAGTCATATTAAGTATACTTATGTTAATTCATTTTTATAATCATATATGAATAAATAATTGTAATTTACCCGCATTTTTTTTCCTTTTTCTCTTATGTGCGGCCCGCGTCAGTTCGAAAGTTTTAAATATGGCCCTTACATAAAAAACGGTTGTTCATCCCTGTTTTAAACCATGGGATAAATGTAGTTAGTAAACTTATTATGTTATGGACATTACTATTTTATAACCACGTCTTTGTAATCGTTATTCTTTTAATTTTATCTATTGTCATCAAACATTTATAATATCATTTTTAATAATTTTGTTTAATGTTCTTTCATTTTTATTTATTTTGTAATTTATATATTTTACATTTAAAAACATTAGAAATTCAAATTGTTTATAATTATTTTAATTAAAGACTGACTGAACTAAAGATGAATAGGACGAAAGTCTTATTAGTGTATTAATATAATAGTAAACTTATGAATGTGCTTTGAAACTTTTATGAATAAACTTGATACGCAGGATGAATTTCAATGATTTAAAATTTATAAATCAATTTCAATCCTTTCTGTTAAAATTTTATTAGACCTTTGCTAATTTAATGCTCAAGTTAAAGACTTAGTGAATTTCAATGATTTAAAATTTATAAATCAATTTCAATCCTTTCTGTTAAAATTTTATTTTATGAACACTATAACAATTATCACCATGATTATTACACATACAGTATTATTCAATACAGTGGTGCCTTTCAATTCGACACTAATCCGTCGCCGAAGTAATGTCGAATTGAGAAACTGTCGAATTGCGGCCTTGCAATTCGACACTAACCGTCGCCGAAGTAATGTCGAATTGAGAAACTGTCGAATTGCGGGACACTATTTCCCATATAAGACTATGTAAAATAGATTAATTCGTTATCGGTCTATTTCCCATATAAGACTATGTAAAATAGATTAATTCATTATCAGTCCCATCTCCCATATAAGACTTATGGAAAATAGATTAATTTATCGGTCCCCATCCCACTCCCCTAACGGGTGAGGTGAGAGAGATATAAAAAAGTAAATAATATAGTGTATGTGTTTTTACTATTGTATAATATACTAAATTACAAAATACACTATTTTATATACAACACAATTTATTAACCCTTGGATGTTGGAACGAAGTCTTCCAGCAGACACCCTAGCACCCATAATCTTTTCTCTCTGATGAAAAACGTTGCCACAGTTGTCATATGAACGCCATACTCGAGTTACATTTTAATTGTTCTATCTTTCTGCACTTTATCTATAATATTTTTCTTCATCTCTCTGCTCAATCGAGTATTCTTTTCGGAATTATTCCTCTGGTCAGTTCTCTTTGAACCAATCCTTACACTTCACTCAAAAAATAATACCGATAATAATTACAAATTTTTATTTTCTGAAAAATTTAGAATTGAAAATTAACAGAAACAACACGGTTTTACTTTCTGAAAAATGTAGAATTGAAAATTAACACATACAACACGGGCAAGATTCCATGGTATCCCAAAAAGAACTGACAAATAGCAAATGACATAACACAATTCCATGCATGCGCATGTCAAAAAGAACTGACAAATAGCAAATGACATCACACAATTCCATGCATACGCATGCGCCAACCCGCGAAACTCAAAATGTCGAATTGCGGGACGTCGAATTGCGAGGCACCACTGTATTATATAATTATTAAACAAAATAACTATATATATAATTCAATATTTAATGAAAAGATTAATGCTTCGTTTCACATAAAATTATTATTTCAAAACAAAAGATCTTTTATATAAATTAATTTATAAAACTAAAAATGCATAAATTAATATTAATTATTATTTGAAATTTTGTATTATTAGCAACTTTTTTTAACAATATTTTGCAACTTTTAAAAAAATTCATCTTTAATGCCAGAAAGTATTAAGTTAATAATAATCAAATTTTATCAGTCGGTCGGATTGACCGCGTGGAAACGCTTCGGCTTTCCACTTTGGAGGATCCGGGTTCGAATCTCAAATCCCACCCCTTGAAATTATTTATCATGGGGTCCGGGCCCGGTTCGTCGATCCCAGTCCTCCACAATCCGGCTGACCCCTCCGCAGGAGTGGGCAGCCTGTGGAAGGGCTTGTTTCGCCCCGCCACATAGTATTCTACCTGAATGGAATGTGGCGTCATCTGTTGACAAAAAAGACTCCCCCTTTCGCGTTTGGACTCATCCATTTTAGCTAGGCGCGGCTTTCGTGGATGGACAATAATTTAGAGCAGGGGTGGCCAATCTACGGCGCATTGCATGATTAGAAGCGCGCTGAACCCAGAGAAAACTTTTTAAAAATTTCTTATACAAGTTACCTATACATATGTATAAAATAAATCTGATATACCTGCGTGCGCGTGTTCGCTTATAACGCAAGAACGGCTGGATGGATTTTCATGAAACAACTTTTGTTTGTTAAGGGATTTACGCAGAAAGGTTTAAAGATAGGTATTGATTATTAGAAATTGATTTTATATATTGTAATTTGTTTAAATTACTTGATATAAAATCGAAGATGGAAGATTAACGCTATTTGAGCAACCTGATTGGGTTACAGTGACCACGTGATATGTTAGCTGGCGGATATTATTAGATTACTATGATCGTGCCTTCGGTAACCGAGCAGACTCACTGGATCATAATGGCTACGTGATTGTAGCACGCGACCCAAATGACACAGCTGTTACTAAATTAATGGCAGTTATCGACTACTGTGCTGTATATTATTTCATTAAACTATCGAGTTTCAGATTTCATATTAAAAAATTTTTTAATTTTTTTTAAACTTTCACTAATTTTCTATTGATTATAGCTTACATTACCTTATTTAGCCGTAATATGCTTAAATTAAACTTTGATTAGGCTTAGTGACCACGTGGTGGTATGCTATTAGATACACACACGCACACACAAATCTAACTGTTAAATATCGAGGGGTCATAAGAAGGGTTCTCTTTTCAACCTTTTTAAAATGGGTTAAAAAGAGGTATAAGTTTGTATGGAACATCTTAACTAAAAAATGAAAAAATTGACGCATGAATGTTGGCCATCCCTGATTTAGAGGATTAAATTAAGGAGGCTGAAAATCAGGTGATTACTAGTATCATGACTGCCAAAAGACTGATATTTTTTAATTGATCATCATTCAAAATCAAAATTAGGAAGGACTATAAATTAAACTATAGTAATTTTTCCATCTTGAATGCTACTATTATGTTTTGTATTGGTTATTATTTTAAATTTTGGCAATTCGATTGATATTTTGATAATATGCCGCATAGCATTTTACTCTATTTTTCATTAAATTGTTTCAATGCTTATTTTTTCATCTTTCCCATTCCAAAATGGAATGATGGGAGGGTATTGTATGAATTAGGTTGGTCCGACTATTTATCTGTTGTCTATTTGGTGTTTGTCCGAAAACACAAAAATAGACAATTATTATCGTGAATATGTGAATTTTATTCAAATAATATAAAATTTTCGTGTTATAGAAACCCATTAGAGAACAAAGCTTATTGAAATACGATCAACATTAGGTCAATATTACTTACGTAACAAAAGGAAAAGATTATTGCATATTTTTCTTGCAACAGCTGGCATAAATGGTGCCCAGTTTGAATAATTCATATATATTACAAGATATCTATATTTTAATTATGCGGGATTATTTCAGAAACACAGACTATTAAAAATGATAAATATTTGAATGTTATCTGTGCCAAAAAGAATTTCGTAGCATGTAGTACAGTTTTTGAACGTTGCTGTATTTCAAAGAGAAAATAAAATCTATCTTACAAACCACAATAATTTCTAATTTTTAATTATTATTCATTTCCATTATTTATTTTGCTATCTAAAAGTGTTTTCTGAATGTTGTAGCATAACATCTCCAGTATAACAGAAATATATCGAATGAATTAGTAAATAAGATAAATGAGTTATCATCAAACGTCCAGTAAGAAGAGCCCGCTGCCATCTAGATATCAACAAACCGAAATACAACAGAGAAAAAAGAAACTCGTCTAAGATTGCAATATCGAGAGAAAAGGAAAACGATTGGGAGAAGGGAAAAAAGATATCGACGAGCTGAAATCTAGGAAGTTTAGTCAGATGAAGTTCAGCTCGGAAAGAAAAAGTTGTTGAAGTTCAGCTCACAGGAGAAAGGAACGATCGGGACAATTTTAGATATAGAAAAAAGAAAAGAGGCTGTAAGAAAAAAAAATTGTGTTCGTATCACCAGCTTTTTCCAGATATACACATTATATAGGAACATACCTGGAGAACGACGGCAAAGTTCACAGCACTAGAAGAGACCAATGGATTGAGGCTAGCCTGACTATAATTTACGATCATCATTTTCAATTCAATAAAAAAGATATCTATCGCTGCAAATCTCTATACGATGAATATAAAATTTATATATAAATAAATCTCTCTGAACGCGAGATATGTTGGTACTAAATAAACGCATGTTTTTAAATTTTAAACTGTGCCGTCTCAATCATTGATATGCGTCACCCAACGTTCTCCCATTCTTACCTAGATAGAAGAATATTCTTCACGTAGCTTATTGGTTCCATCTAGTAGAGAACTATTGGGGGACAGCTCTATAATATATTTGGTGTCAGAACTGACTGACGCGAAAGTCTTACGACTTTGAATCAAGTCCTGAAAAGAGCCAGATAAGGATAGGCCACGAGATCTTCGCATTGACCATCCTGAATAAGTGGAATCCTAGTATGTTCTTCCAGGCTTTCCACATTAACTTCAAACAGGTCAAAACAAACATTTTTAAAAGAAATTGCTGCCATATTTCCCGAATTTATTCTATAAACAAAGGATAAATAAGGAATTAAAAATTACAAATTTGTTACATAAAATATAATTTTTATTTATATCATAATAAATTATGGTTCATAAAAATAAATTTAAAATAATCTATTTAGTCAATAGTTAATAAAATAAAAATTAATTTCTTTATATTAAGTTAACAAGATATTCCTTGAATATATTATTACATATTTATATTTTATTAACAGACTAGATAAACAAGTTAGATTCATAAAATTTATATATGTAAATTCAAAATTATCAATACTTTTAATGTAATTGAAAAGTGAACAACAACATTAAAAGTAATAAGTGAATTTAAACAACATTAAAACAGTGACAACAATTCTATTGCATTAATTAAAATAGTTTCATACTACATTTAATACTGCATTTATTTCAGTATTTTTTATGAAGCTTCAGAATTTGGAAGAAATCATTATAGCATTATGTTTTTCCATAAAAATATTAATAATACTAAAGTTTTGTTTAAAAATGGAAATATTTCCTTATACCCATGCTTATGCCATATTGATTATGGAATATATATATATATATATATCACATGTATGTGAAGACACACTTGCATATATTACTAATGGTTTAATATAAATGCCTACAAATCAATATTTTCTTTCAATTTACATTTCAGTATTTTTTCATCAAAATACTGAATGTATAACAATTTTAACTTTTAATAGAACATTTCATGAAACACTTGGGCAATGTGTGCAGAATATCAAAAACATTGCATTACATTATGATACAGAGTATCACATATTAAGCCTTAAGCAGGAGAAAAAGTTATTTATTATACAATAAAATATGGCACAATCTTATAAGAGAGTAAAGATTGTATCATATTTTAATATATAATAAATAGCTTCTGTTGCTTAAGGCTTAATATATGATACTCTACTAAAAAATACAGGCAGTGAAATATAGTTTGTTTTTTTAAGAATTTACATTATGCTAATTATTCTATTTACATTATGCTAATTATTCTATTTACATTATACAGAATATATATGTTCTTATATTCAAAATTTTTTTATGCAATTATTTTTTGAAAAATATTGCTTGAAAAAATTTCACAATTAAATTAACAACAAATTATAATATTGATATAATACTTGATTTATAATTATTGCATAACAATGCATAAATTTTAAAAATAAATTTACAGTTATATAAAAGTTTCTATATTAAGAATTGAATTTTCTTATTTCATATGAATACAGTATTTATAAAATTCAAAGAAATCTCAATATAACAGTTTGAATATTTTTCTAAAAATATTTGTAAAGCTTTTTAACATAAAACTTTGGAACAAATTATAACAGTAACCTTTATTGACTAGTATTGTCAGAATTTACTAATTTATATCAATCAATTTTGATTTATTACATAAAATTATTTCCAATTTCTTCATAGTGGATCTCATATTTTTGAAAAGTTTTCTACTAAGCAAACTATTTGCAATAACTAACACTATGATTTCTTTTACTATTTTTATTATTTGATAATAAACATGTCTTGGCCAAATATATTGAAGGTTGCATTGCTAATTTAAATCATTTTCACTAAATATGACATTTTGTTTTTATACCAAGCAAATTAAGTTTTTGTAAAGTCACTAGTTTTATATATAATCATTCATCCTACTATAACTATTCCTGAAATCAGCACAAATGTAGGAGATTAAAAACAATTTATTTGGAAAACGTTTTCCAAATAAATTGTTTTTATCTCCTACATTTGTGCTTAAATTGATTTCAATTCACTAGTTTTATTTCTGATTTTAGTAATATAATTTTGTAACAATATTCAAAAGCCTTTTAAAAATCTGTACATTCTAATTACTAATATGTAAAATAGTAATTTGTTATGCATATATTTTTTTGACAAGCTCTCTCTATTTAAAAAAAATTTTAACATTAATGGAAATTGTAACAAAATTATATATGCTAAGAAAAAATCATAAATATTGATATTTTTGTTTATATATAAACTGTATGCTGGAGGTAAAGGGCACCATGTCACAAAAGTGAAATTTTATAGGAGAGCAGTTTAAAAGTTTTTTTTTTGTTTTTCTTTATTTCCAGCTTGCTCATTAATATTTTTTAATAAACCCTTATACATTTATTCTTTGGACTATTGCCTTTTAAATTATAATACTGTAGTTTTTAAGGTTTATTACCTTTTAAATTTAAAATATACAGTAGAACCTCGATATCTTGAATCTCACAGGAACAAACAAAAATTCGACATAGAGTTTTCAAGATATCAGGATTCAATTTTAAATATAGATTTTTATGTCAATAATACATACTGTAGTTTTTAATACTGTATAAGACATTCTTTCTTCCATGAAAATTAGCATCTAAATACTTCTGCATCTTATAAACCAAAAGTTAAAAATATCACTGAATAAGCAGGATCGTGTTGACAAAAACCTATCAACAATTAGAAATGAAACTTAGAAAATGAAAGTACTGTATGGCATCTTCAGTATTCAGAGTATGCACAAAAAAGTTCCTGTTCTGGTTATTGGTAGCACATTTATGTTCTTTTGTTAAATTTAAATCCTTTGTTTACTCTGAAAACCAGGAAAAATTCATGTCTTTTTAATTTCTCTAGCACAAAAATTATAAATTAATTTGAGATAGTGATAGGTTTTGAAGAAAATACTTCAAGATAACTATTGAAATTACATTGGTTTAATGCCAATTCCACGTATCAAGGGTTTTGATATAACAAGGTCACACTATATTGAAAAAAGTTGTGGACATAGTGCTGTTTACCTTTGAATATCTCTATTATTTATTGAAATAGGAGTTAGTACCCTATACCTCTTTGTAGTGTAATGAAAGTACATCAAACTAATAGCATTATTCCAATATTGAAAAAAAATGAATATAGCGCCTTTTACTTCCGGAATAGATATACAGTATATATTAAAAGTCATATACATACATAGATATATATATATATATATATATATGACTTTTGATATAATTCAGCTACATACAAAAACAAAATGACAACAAACTAAATCTTCAAGGGTACTAATTCAATTGAATGTAATTCATACTAAATAAATTTCTAATTATCATCAAAGTTCAGTTATGATCAAAGGTTTTTATTTAGCTTGATTTATTATTTATTACAAATAATTCAATTCAAAATGACAACTCCTCAAAGGATTGAAGCATTAATTGTCAATTTGTTTTTAAGCTATTTTACTATATGTATCCACTTTGTCAGTTTGCTTGTCCACAAGATATCATGAGATCAAATATCATAGGGAACTAAAATTTTAGATCATTTCTTGTTATATTCTTTGAAATGGTTTTAGAGATTTTATATAAATTTCTACAATGTAATAATTATTTTTTTATCTATCTTTTTGACAGACAATATATAAGGCATGGAAATCTATCTTTCTATTGATTTATGTTTTCACATTTTTTTCTGGAGTATGTGAAGGATGTCATCTATATGTTACTCTAATTCTTAAATATCATTTGGCAAAGCAATGAATCACCACTTCTATAGCACTGATAAATAGGCACATGCTGGAGAGAATAGTACTTATAAATACAGACATGCTGGAAGAACATGGAAAGAAACAGATCATTGAATTAACATGTGACCTGACATATGGTGTTTCCATTTTGTGTGTGTGTACACTAACAATTCAAAACAGTTTTTTTTTTAACAGTTGATGCATATTACAGAATTGTACATTTATGTATTACTTTATAATAAATTTATATATGAAGCATTTCCTTTTCATAATTAATCTATATATCAATTGCTTTGAAGATTTACTGAAAAATAGTCAGTATGTGTATTTCCATATAAAGTTTAATTAGGCTATGATTCAATATACATTTTTTTTAAAGCAGAAAATTTGTTTATTAGACAACTGTTATAAATAGTATTTTAGATTTTATAATATTTATATTTTTTTATATAGGCCAATAATAACTAGAAAGAAAATGTCTGCATTGGATATTATTTGCAAATAGAATGTTTAATAATCCACCTATTTATTGATAAACAATATGATTGTGTATTCTTTATCAATATTGTTTACAAAACTGCATAACTTGGATATAATTAATTCATTGTTGTTATATTTTACTGACAATGTTCTTTTAATAGCTATTCTAAGAATATAAAATCTATAAATATTTAAAAATATACAGAATCAGATTGCATAAATATTTTAATCAATAGTTTTCAATATTAAATTAATTTTTTACTTTCAAAGCTGGAATAAATTAATAATATATATCATAAATCTGCATAAAAATATCAGTATAAAAGAATAATTACAATATACAAATATTAGTGTAAATAAATATGAAAATATATAAATAATTCTATTTAACAGATTTTTAAATATATAGATTTAAAACAATATATAAATCATATATAAGCAATTGACAAAAATAATACTATTACAGAATAGCTAATAAAACAATTACATAATGAATACTGTTTAAATTACAGTACTAGCATAAATACTTGTCCTATCTTGTCAGAATCCAATATGTATTGGACAATAAGCTGAAAAAAGAATGAATTCTTATCAGAAATTTCAAAATAGTGATTAAATCAACATCATGGATTTCACTTTTTGATACTATGGTTGTAGACATTCTGTCACTTAAAAAAGAAATAACTGAGCAGTACAGCATTAGGCAGAAAGAAATCTTTATTTCACACCACTAAGCTTTCGACCACTGACAGTGGTCAAAAATACTTACTGCTCAGTTATTTCACTTTTTGATTACAATTCAATTAAATTCAGCTTCTATTATATTCCACCTATAAGCATTGGCTTAATTGTTTAAGATAAAAGATATAAAAAAAATTTTTTAATTTTAAACTATTTCAAAAAATGGATATGATATAAAAAAATAAATATCTGGATGAAAAGAAAGGCCAAATAGATCATCAAAGTTTAAGACACAGAAATTAATTGTTAAAATCATAGTATTATTATTATTATTATTATTTTTGATTGTTGCTAATTATTTGAAAAAATAACAGATTATAAAGAAATTTAACAAACTTAATTATTTGAAAAAATCTTTTGAAAATAAAAACAGATAATTAAATAGATAAATTCCTGAAGGTTCTCTTTTTTACATATAGTATTTTTTATAATAAAGCTTCTATTTATGCATAGTTTAAATATTATTTTGCTGTTAAAAACTTAAAAAAGAAATAACTGAGCAGTACAGCATTAGGCAGAAAGAAATCTTTATTTCACACCACTAAGCTTTCGACCACTGACAGTGGTCAAAAATACTTACTGCTCAGTTATTTCATAAAATTCTGTTGTGTATCTCAAGGGTTAAATTTGGCAAGTTGTTTGGATTTATTTGAATGAAATCTTTATAAAATTTCATTTAATCTGCATTTACCAAATATTAATTCATTTATTATATGGTATTTATTGCATTGCAAGTAAAATTTGATCATTTATAATTATAATAAAATAATTTTGATTTTTAAATATTACAGAATTTTTCACCTTTTGCCATTAGAATATAAAGTAACTGTTGATATCTGCTTTTTCAATAATTATTTTTATGAGTTTATGAAATATATTAAAAGATTCATTTCTGTTCTGTTATATGAAATAAATCCTCGAGTTTTAAGAATAAAAATCAAAAATTTTTCTTCAACCAAAAAGTAACCATTCTAATTTATGTAAAACAATAAAAATACCAAAAAATACTGTAAAATGCCAATCTATTGCAGTGACCTAAATTTGAACCAGCCAGTCAACAGTTGTTAAGGAAAAATGTTAAATTAAATTTTACATCTTTTTTTATATCAGTATGATATAAATTTATTTTAAATTTTAAGACTTAAAAATATAACTTGCAAAAATAATTTATTCTATAATAATAATTTTACAGAATAAATGTTTGAAAGCTTTAACAATAAACATTTAAAAATAGGAAACAATATTTAAAAAATAGTCACAAGCTTCTTAAAGTTGGTTCTTTAATAATCCTGTGATAGTTTTTAAATATTGTTTCAGATCAAATACAAGTTGACATTCAAAAATCCGGCAACTGAAAATCCGGATTATTCAGTATTCCGGCATAAATTTCAGGAGCATATTTTCAAATTTCCCCGCACCGTCTCCATCTGCTATTTAGCTTCTTTTTGAGGGCACAGTACATGTAATGATTAAAGTTCTGAAGAAGTACAGTAGTGCAGGTATTTTATTTTGTGAAAATAAAATTCTTACTTTTTTCAATTAAAATTCTGAGTATATGTTTTGTTTAGTTTTACATGTATAAAAATTGAATTAAAATTCTGTAGAACCATCTTCACTGTATTTTATTTAGTTGGTGAACAATAAAATTTCATTTTGTTTTTACTTAGTGTTTATTTTTTTTTCCTTTAAAAGACTGTAAATGTGCTCATTTTCTATTAAATATATACAGCATATATAAACCTTCAATTATCCGGCATATTCAAAAATCCACCACTCAGGTCCCAAAGTTGCCAGATTTTTGAATGTCTACCTGTATAGCTTTCTCTTTATAAAAATAATTTATTGATTAATAAATTTCAATTATTGTTAAAGTATTTCAATTATATGTATTATTATTAATACATAATAATATAAAAGTATAACTTTATAAAAGTAATAATAAAATTAAAAACCTATTAAACAAATTAATTTTTTAAAATTATTACTTTGTTCTAAAAAATTTACCTTCACAATATTTGAATGGTTCACCAGTAAATCCAGGAGGACAATAACAATGATAACTACCAGGTACATTAGTACATATTGCTCCAACACCACACAATCCAGATGGTCCATGACTAACTTCACATTCATTAATATCTGATAAGGATTAGAAAATTATTTAATGATTATATTTTTATAAAAAATAATTTTAAAATTTAATTTATAATTAAATAAATTACAACATTCAATATTTACAGGATAAACCCAAATTATTAATATAAGTTTTTCTAATTAATGCAAGTATTAGGGGTATCGGTAAGTAATGTCGCCTTCCTACATCAAAATCAAACGAATAAAATGTTAACAAGTTTTATAAAACAATAATGTAATTATCCTCATTATCAACAGTCTTTTGTCGTCTAGTATGCAAAATTTTATTGTCAAATCGGTTGGTTTTACGATTTATTCGTTGAAATTAATATAAAAACAACGACATCACTTCCGGTACCCCCAATATTTCTAGTATAATATAGTAATAATTTTATTTTTAAATAAATAAAGTATATCATGAAGAATATTTCATCATAATGTATATATATAAACTTCCACTTATATAATGACTGTATATCTAGAAATAAGCCTTATTCAAAGTGGAAAAACTGTAAAATTATGTTTTTCCACTTTGAATAAGGCTTATTTCTAGATATACAGTTATTTCATCATAGGTTCGTGATTTAAAATATTAATATTTTTATTTCTTTAGGATATTAAAAAAATAATAGAAATGAATATTATAAACTTTCAAGAAACATGGTATCTTCTATTAAATTAATAAAATTCACATCCTCTTAATATTTTTGTTTCAAATCCATGATGAATGCAGATAGTAAAATATAACTGTTTTTATATATTTTCAAAATTCTTATTATTTATATTAGTAATGTTATTAAGGATATAATTGCAATGAGTCTATAGATATTTCATCATAATTATATTTTCATATAATCAATAATTTAATTATTTTAATTAGAAGTTTCATAAATTTTAAACTAATACATATAATAAAAACAAAATATAGAATATTCTAACCTAAGCATCCAGCATTGATGTTATTTGGATCAAAGGTATATCCTAAATTACAAATACAAGCAGCTTCTTGACCATTTGCTTGACATTCAGCATGAGGTCCACAATCTACTCCTTCACATGGAGCTAAATAAATTAATAATTTTTTTAATAATTAATATTTTGGAAAATTTTAATTCTATAAACAATTTCATTACTATATTTATATCAAATTGAATATATATATATATATATTGGCAATACCTGTATAACAGTACTTCAACATAATTTCACTCTAATGTGATTAGAAAATTATGGCAATCTTTGTATAATATTGAATTTATAAAGAAAGATTTTGCACTACACCGTTTGAGAATTGTGGTAATCTGTACATAATTTGGTATTTTTGATTTTCTATATATTGGGTTGTTCAGAAAGTAATTTCGTTTTTTTCCCACCAGTGGCATTAGTTGTATTTTTATCTGCCAGTTTTGGTCTAAGCCATATTGTCATTATAAATTTTGAAAGCTGACATTTCAAGGTATGTTTATAAAAATTTTTTTATTCTCTGCAGTTGTTTTTTTTTGTCCCCCCTATCAAAAATGGAAAATAAAATGGAGATTTTCAGCATGTTTTGCCTTTTTTATTACTGAAAAAGTAAGAATGCTGTTCAAGCAAGAAAAAAGTTGTGATAGGGAGGTGTAGATGTGTTAACAGAATGCCAGTGCCAAAACTGGTTTGCAAAATTTCATTTTGACAATTTTGATCTTAAAAATGCACCACTTGCAGGAAAGCTGATGAAGCTGATGATGACAAAATAAAAGTATTGATTGAAGCAAACTGCTGGATAACAACATGAGAAATTACTACAAGATTGAATTTATTAAATTCAACTGTTCACAACCAGTTGAAACGTTGCTATTTGGGTTCCACATGTTCTCAAAGAAAGATTTGCTCCATCACATTGACAGCTGTGATTTGCTGCTCAGAGGTGAAGTCTTTCTGAAGCGGATCATAACTGTTGATGAAAAATAGATGTTTACAACAAAGCTAAATTTAAGTGATCGTGTAGTAGAAGAAATGAACTGGCTCAAAGCACTCCGAAACCCGATATTCATAAAAAAAAATGACACTCTTTGTTTGGTGGGATTTCAAGGGATTTTTTGAGCTTCTTCCATATAATTCCACAGTTAATTCGGAAGTGTATTGCCACCAATTGGACAAATTTTGAGTGATTCCATCATATAGAAGAGGCCCAAATTGATTAACAGAAAAAGCATAATGTTTCACTATGACAATGCCAAATTTCATACAAGTTTAATGACTCGCCAGAAGCTGTTACAACTTGGATGGGATGTACTACTACCATATCTCCGCCATATCTGGCACTTATTATTACTTATTCCAGTCTTTACAGAATTTTTTAGAGGGCAAAACACAGTCGGTCTTTACAGAATTCTTTAGACGGTAGAACACTTAGTTTAAATGAGGATGTCAAAAATCACTTGATTCAGTTTTTGCAAGCAAAGACTTAGTTTAAATGAGGATGTCAAAAATCACTTTGTTCAGTTTTTTGCTAGCAAGGATTAGAAATTATACGAGCATGGAATCATGCTACTACCAGAAAGATGGCAACATGCGTTGGGGACAAATGGTCAATATATAATTAAATAAAATATTTATATACTATAAAAAAATAAATAAAATATTTATATACTATAAAAAAATTGTCATTCATTTTCATGGAAAAAAAAACAAAATTACTTTCCGAACAACCCAATAAAAGACAAACCCTGTTCTTTATGCTTAATGTAATTTGTTAACATTTTCATTCTTTTTTTGTAAATTCTTCTGTTGATTTGCTGGTCATTATTTAAAAAATATTGGCAAAATCTGCATATTTTATGACTCTTTTGGTTGAAAGCATTCTTCCAAGTCAAAAGGGATCTTCAATAATGCTTAGCTTTATACTGTGACATTTACAAAAATTGCAAAATTGCTAATTTCAACAAACTGACAATACCTAATTGCTAACGACTTTGCAATACCTGGCCAGAACTTCTGGAAAATTTCTTTCCAAAACAATAGTTATTTTAACACTATAACTAAAAAACAATTTGAACTTTGTGGTTGCTAAAAACATGAATAGGTGTTAGAATCAAAATGACAAAAATATGTTAGCATACTGAATTATAAATAAAATAAATATTTAAAAAATATAAGAAATAATTAAACTAATTATTATTTAATTTATTTATTGTAACAAAAATAAAGCACAAACAAGTTAGTAAAATAACTTGTTTATTTATCTATAAAAATCCAAAACAATAATAAATTTATTAAACAACAATCCAAATAGCAAAAGAAACCTAAGCAATTAAACTACTAAGCCTTCACTCACATTACAAGAAAATATTTAACTCTGGTGTCCAATCTTTTAGCTTCCTTGGGCCACATTTGAAGAAAAAAATTGTCTCCAACTACACATAAAATATACTAATTCTAATGATAGTTGTTAAGCAAAAAGTTATTAAATAATGTGTAATATATGATATCCACTATGACAAATAAGCAAAATTGTCATTAATCTTTGACTTGTTTTCGTTCAGAAATTTTAAAATCATTGAGCAGGTCAAGAAATTTTAATCACTGAAATAAGAATTATTTTAAAAAATGGAAATAGAAAATGTAGATAAGTATTTAAATAATGAAAACTTCATTAATTTCATTAAGTACATAAAAATCTCAATGTTTTAAGGAAGTTTACAATTTTATGTTGGGCTGCGAGTTGGACAGCCCTGATTTAACTGATCAATTGACAATTCACAATATAGCTAAGCCTAAAGCGTCATTTCAATTCCACCATTTCAAACTTAATCAAGGTCAGAACTCTCCTTATAATTAACTTACATAGTAGGCTCGCATTCAAGCTCATTTATATAAATTTATTTGACAAAATATTTTCTGTATTCACAGAATATTATTTACAATCATGTTCATCTTTTCAATTTATTATATTGGCATTATAACATTATAAATATAATGTTTTACAACCCACACGACACTACCCATGAAGGCTTTTTAAATGACCCACGCGTTGACTTTTATAAACGTATTTTATGTATCATAAGAGAGAGAACAGACAATCGAAAATATTAAAAAATTAAAGTATAAATATCTAATGCCAAATTTATAAAAAAAAGCATTATATATCCTAGCAAGGTTTAAAAAAATTTCCCAATGTAATGCCAGTTGTAATAAAAGTCATTAATTTTATAAATGGAAGAGGTCTTAATAAATGAGAATTTGCACAATTATTAGAGGAAATTGAGTACCAATATTCTGAGATTTTGATATACAACAATGTTCGATGGCTCAATTGTGGTCTAATCACCTGCTTTAACTCCTTAACTAAGCTAATTAATCACAAGCACTAATTGCAGTTGAGAATAAGGATAGATTTTTTATTTAAAAACTAACGTTTTCAGTACAGTGTACCATCCTCAGGTTTTATATTCAAACATAATTTCGAATGTCCAACAGCTTTTTTAACAGAATCTCAAAATAAAAAATCTATCATTATTTTCAACTGCAATTAGTGCTTGTGATTAATTAGCTTACTCAATTGCGGTCAAGTTCATAATCGATTTGTCAATTTATTAGAAGAAATAAAGCTCTTTGAATGAAGAAAACAGTAGTTATGACGAATTTCCAAATATAGATTGGTTAATTGATTTAATGTTCTTATGTAACATCACTCAGCATTTCAATGAACTGAATAAAAAACTTCAGGGAAATGGACAAATTGTATTAATGATGTTTGAAAATATTAAAATATTTATGATGAAATTTGACATTTTCACTAAAGATTTGGAAATGAAAATCATGAAATATTTTCCTCAATTACAAAAACATTTTCAAAACACAAAAGTTTTTGAAAATACGCTTGACATTCAAGAAAATGCAATTAAAAAATATTTAATCATTATACAGGGGAAAAAACAAGCTTTTTAGGAGAGATTTAATCAATTTAAAAGTTTGGAAAATACATTTTACTTTATTTTATATTCGTACAAAATGAAATTCAAAACAATGGAGTTAACCGAATTTATATGGCTAGGTATCCATAATTTAGAAATGGAATTAGTTGAATTTCAAAGCACCATAGTGTGGAAAAATAAATTTGAAAACTTGATTTCTGAAGTAGAAGGAAAAATTTCTGAAAGTAGTGCAGATAATAATGATCCCACACTAAAAATTGAAAATATTATATTAAATGTATGGGATTCTTTACTAAACAATTTTATATCAATGAAGAAACTTGCTAATGCTATTTTAATAATGTTTGGGACCACATATTTGTGTGAAAAATTTTCCTCAATGAATTTTGTAAAATCTACCAATAGAAATAAACTTGGAAATGAATTGACTACGAAATGTGCTAAACTAATGAATACGAAATATGAACCTAATATTAAAAAAACTAATTGAAAATAAGCAACAACAGAATTCACGTTAAATATACTTTTATCAACTTTATTATACATACACCTCTCTAACTATGTTTATTAATAAAGTGACTACGAAATGTGCTAAACTAATGAATACGAAATATGAACCTAATATTAAAAAAACTAACTGAAAATAAGCAACAACAGAATTTACGTTAAATATACTTTTATCAACTTTATTATACATACACCTCTCTATGTTTATTAATAAAGAGTATTTCAAAATATATATATGCTTTTCTTTATTCCTTGTTCATTTCAAATACTCAGTGCAGAGGTGCCACTGGATATGGTGTCACCTGGTGCGGTAATTCATGGTATCACCCCATTGATATCAATTTTTTGATGTCAATCTTTATTTTTTGCTGTGCACAATAGACCATTGGTGGTTGCAGTGCTGAGGGATATGGTGTCACCTGGTGCGGTAATTCATGGTATCACCCCATTGATATCAATTTTTTGCTGTGCACAATAGACCATTGGTGGTTGCAGTGCTGGGGCTGAGAAAGCCCCCTTCCTACATCTACATCTTATTTTTTGCTCTTCACTTGCAAAAGTAAAAGTTGTAAAACAAAAAGGAACATAATATTTTTTATAGGATTTTAAAAGTGAGAACCAAAAAAAGGATCAACTGTCAAGTTTTTCTGTTAACAAATTTCTGGTGTTTCCAAATTATTGGTACCCTTTTTACCACACCCTCCCCCTTTCCAAGTGACGCCACTGACTTAGTGACCCACGGGCTAGTATTTAAAGAAATAATGAACAAACTTTGACCCACTTATCAAAAAGATTTGCCATCACCGATCTATACTAAATTTGAGGAAATGTTTAGTGAGGGCTGTGATGATATTCTGACTACGTAGGCTTTGTTTATGTTCTTTGATCCTAGTTTTAAGATTGTGGATGTATATCTTATGTATACTTCATCTTTGTGGAGGTCTAGATTTTTGAGGAGGATTTTGTAAACACCTGGCTGTTAATAATGCTTGTACTGTCTTTGTCATTATGCAGCAAATTGAGGAGTGTAAAAATATAGTGTAATTTAAATACATATATACTTGGATATTTAGATTTTGTTACTGTAATAACCAGTCTGTAGAATGCTTGGTGGAATGTGGTTGTTTGGTTTTTAGTGTAGCTGATGAGGATTTTTAATAAAAATCAAAACTGCTTCTATAATTTTGAGTAGTGATATAATTTATTTGCATATATGATTAATTTTCCTGCTATAGTGCTGTTTGTGTTTTGTTTAATTATTATATTAATTTTTATAGGAAGTGATGGTGAAGGAGATGATGTAGATGATGATGGTGAAGATGAAGGAACAATACCTGATGATCAGGAAGATATGGAAGAAGATATGGAAGTGAAAGATGAAGGAGAACCTGAAATGGAAGAAGAAGAACAAAGTATTGAACAACCCGAAGAACAAGATGTACCACATGTGGATGATGAAATTGATGAAGAGGAAGAAGTAGAAGAATTGGAAGAACCTGAAACGCCTCCTAAACCAAAAAAGAGAAAGGGAAGAAACGTAAAACAAAAGGTGATGGTGAAAGAAAGAAAGGAAAGAAAAAAAAGAAAAAGAAAGTTATGTCTGATAGTGCTGAGGTAAATATTTAATATGCTTTCTTTAAATCAGAATTTAGATAAAAATGATAGTCTGTTGTTTATTTTATGTTTTGTTCATGTATTATTAAAATAACTTATATCATTTTATATATTTTAATCACTGTTAGCATTATAGTTTATTACAAAATTTTATGATTTTTAATAAATTATAATACTAGAAATAGAGATTCAGATAAAATAATCATTATGGTTTTATATAATAGCAATTACAACTAATCCAACAAAAGAAGATTCATGGGCTTATTCCATTTGTTTTATTTATCACCTCTAAATACAACTTAAATGGGGTAAATTTAAATTATCTTTAACACTAACCATTTTTATATAATAGCAATTACAACTAATCCAACAAAAGAAGATTCATGGGCTTATTCCATTTAAGTTTTATTTATCACCTCTAAATACAACTTAAATGGGGTAAATTACCTTTAACACTAACCATTCAATTATTAGCTAACAAGGAGTAGATCTTTCATAGCTAGAATGGTCTGCAGGTTTTTAAATAATGTAGATCAGTAAAACTGTATAAAATTTATAATTATTTTAAAATTTTCAATTTTTCAAATTTATCAATATAAAACAGTTATATAGCAGACTCCCGTGCAACACGGGATAAGTTGCATGCTATACGAGACATGCATTATCAGATGATTTTAAGCAAATATAAACTTGTGTCTGAGTTCCAGCACTGATTATATATTGCTAATGAGATATGCATTAGTTTCATATATGATTTATTGTGTGCAGAGTATTAATTAACATATGTTAAAGAAGGTTTCTTTTAATAAAAGTAAAAACAAAATGGAATACAGGTAATTAAATTTTAAAAAAATATATTATACAGGTAGGCCTTGATTAATGAGATTTCGATTAGTGTGACTTATCCATGACTGCATAGACAGAACGTTCTGGGAATAGCGAATCTTCAACACTTGTTACACCCGTTTGAACTTATCTGTCCACTCGCACACTTGTGTTCGACTCAAACAACTTTCACCATATTGCACTGCCTAATGACACTCCACTGCTCCATGTTTGTGCAAACCTGCAAGGGTGCCGCCATCTTGTTTCACTGATTCCTAGCATATCGTTCGTGAGGCAGGTATGCCAGGCCCATCTGATAATAGTTCTAGGACACCACCAAAAAATAACAAAGCAACACAAACTTTGTTGAAGTTTTGTATTTTTTATACAACTTTACGGTTATTTATTGAATGGACCTTGTATATATAAATAACTAATAATTTGATTGCTTTTACAAATTTTATCAAATATATTTTTAAAATAAATTATATGGATGGAATCATGTACAAACAATAAAAAATACATTTGATAGTGCATAAAAATGCAGTATATTAGAATTACAGTATACAGGGTGCCCACGTTTCTGTGGACCAGGCATTTTTCTCGAAAACTACCGGTATACAGGGTGCCCACGTTTCTGTGGACCAGTCATTTTTCTCGAAAACTTTCGCGATACGTGAAAACTATAAAACACTTGTGTCCTGTTACATTTCCTTCCAAATAAAAATCTGTCCGTAATATTTTTTTCTCGCATCCTCTCGCGCAGCGCGTGCTTCAACTTTGTTTTCTCCAATGCAAGTGTATTATTCTAACGGAATCCGATTGGAAGGAAAATGTAACAGGACACGTGTTTTACAGTTTTCACGTATAACCGATAGTTTTCGTGAAAAATGTCTGGTCCACAGAAACGTGGGCACCCTGTATAGATATTTTTTAATTTGACATCATCTATATTTTAGCATTTTTCTATTTCCTCAAATTATAAGATGACAGTGATGAAATTAACCAATATTTGATACTTGCAGATTGTTTTATATTTATAGTTATATTCTTATATATTTCTTCATATTTTGAAATATTATACATACTTATACTGTACATCTATAAATGTATAATCAATGTACACCAGCAGTTCTGAACCACAGGTATGCAAAAGATGACTGGTGGTATTTGTGTAGTCTTTACTTATTATTTGTATGAACCCAGGCATAAAACATTGACAGCTGGGTATTCCTTTACTGAAAGGATGGATAGCTGACTTCCTTTCAGGCATACTATTTCTGTTGGTGATGATAAAAATTTTTGGATTTTTATTTTAGTGGTATGCATTTATGATAAGATTGAGAACCACTAATATATGGCATACTTTGCAAAATTTTCCATGTTTGGTGTATGATGTTGGAAACTTAATCCTTTTTCATTTTGTCTCAGTAAGTTAATTGTTAAAATCAATTATTTCTTCTTTACTAAAATCATTCAATTCTATGAATTTTAATTAAAAAATTAAAAATTTATTTCTTTTAAATTTGAAGCTTTAAAATAACACGTTGTATTGCTTTATAGAATAATTTCATTTTTCTTATAATTTTATCTATCACTTTTATTGATATTCCTGTTTTGATTCTTATTTATCAATATGCCAATTGATGCACTTACTGAATTCATTTCAGATTTGTAAAATGATTTAAGGCTACCACAAAATCACAAATCTCATGAAGAATAATATAGTATGTTTATATAATTATGATCTTTTTAGTTATGATTTCTTCCTTCATTGGGCCAAAACAGCTTACCTCAGGACCTCCAAAATTATAAGTCTACCGCTGTTTATAACAACCTAATTTATTGTTATTTATTGAGAGTATTGCAGAGTTTTTCATTTCATTAACTCATTTCATGGTATTTTATTAATAATTTTTGTATTTATGAATTTCATAGTTGCTTTTCAATGAATGCTATTTATAAATTAATAGAAATCAACATAAAAATAAATTAATATTTATTTTTATAGAAAATGCATGAATATAAAATATTCTGTGTCTTGTAGATTTCAAATCAAGTGACTGTTGACTGCTTAAAGAAAGAAATGGAAACAATTAAAAATGAATCATGGTCATTACAAGTATATAAGAGTTTAAGAATAGTGCGAGAAATTCGTGGAACCAATTATTTGCACTAATCGAGGCCTACCTGTATAAAGTAGACTCCTGTATAATATGAATTCCGAAAATGCGGATTCGTATAACCTGATGGAAAAGTTAATAGTGCGAGAAATTCGTGGAACCAATTATTTGCACTAATTGAGGCCTACCTGTATAAAGTAGACTCCTGTATAATATGAATTCTGAAAATGCGGATTCGTATAACCTGATGGAAAAGTTATTAAAATTAGTTTTGAACGTTATATGAACTGCCTGTAACACTAATTTAATATGTATATGTTATAATATATTAATGCTGTATATTTAGTTGTTATTAAAATTGTCATGGAAATGAAATAAACATCTTTTTATTACAATCAATGGATATTTCAAATAATTTGTATGTCAAATGTTAAATTTATCATATGTATCATATGGGACTCAGTGGCGTAGCTAGTATGAGTGGCACCCGGTGCGGATATCGATGGTGTCACCCCAAGAATGAAAACTGTTAAAATTAATAAAAATCCGATAAACGTATAGTATGATTTTATTTAATTAATACAAATGAGAGTCATTAATAATCAAGAATCAAGTTACAATATTATGATGATAATAGTATTGTTTTATTCTTTCACATTGATGTATGAAAGTGAAAGTTGAGTATGGCAAAGAAGAATGAGAGTAGAATTAATATACTCTCATATACATATTATGTACAAACACTTAAAATCTCTTCTTTCTAGCTTTAACAGCTGCAAACTCGGAAATCACATCTTCAAAATTTATATTTTGTGTTGCCTCGTGTTCTGTTGTTAATATGCCAAGATTGTTAAGTCTCATTTGGATCATTGTTGCCTGCAAGAAATTTTAATTAATTTTAGTTTGCTGAAACTCCTCACACACGAAGCAACTGATATGCAAATTGTTATAAATAACTGTAGTGTGACCATAAGATTTGGAAGAGATTCTGTAAAATCCCATTCCACGATGAATTTCAAAAAGTCTAGAGATACCTAATTTGAAACTGTAACATTGTCTGCTTTTAAATGTCTTCTCAACAGTGCCAGATCTAGTTAGTGTTGGGCCCAATTAGAATATTTTTCACGGGGCCCCTCAAAATATGGCTTATATCTATAAATAAAATAAGTAACATTCATAAATAAAGACCCATTTTTGTCGGCTGGATTGGCTACGTGGAAACCTTTCGGCTTTCCACTCTGGAGGACCCGAGTTCGAATCTCGAGTCCCATCCCTTGAAAATATTTATCCTGATTATGAAATCGGGCTCTCCCATCAATCCCTGTCGTCCCCAATCCGGCTGATCCCTCCACAGGGATAGACAGCATATGGAAGAACTTCTTTCGCCCCGTCAATTATTATTCTTATAAAAAGAAAACTGGTGTCATCTGACGACAAAAAAAAACAAGAATTTGGATAAATTTCACCTTGATGTGAAAATTTGAACAATTTTATTTTCATTAAAATAGCAATCCCGTGGCCTAATTAGCATATATTAGGTTTCAATATAACATATTGATTAGAACCCATTCCACTCCAGAGAGATGTGATTATAATTAATTAATTTATAACTACCCTGTACAAACCTGTACTCAAAATATTGAGATAGGGCTCAATGTGTAAAAAAAGTAATTGAGTGTGTGGATGTTTTTGGTAATTGTAATCTTCCGTAACTTCCTTTTTTATATCGTACCATTTATATGTTCTGCGAATATTGAAAAACAATACATATATTTTAAATTTTTCTTTTTGGTAATTGTAATCTTCCGTAACTTCCTTTTTTATATCGTACCATTTATATGTTCTGTGAATATTGAAAAACAATACATATATTTTAAATTTTTCTCTTAATACATTATTTAATTACATAAACTTTGAAAAACACGAGGCCCAATTGGATGCAATTGGTGTAATCAGCTTAAATCCGGCACTGCTTCTCAACTTTGGTATCTCTACGAGGAGTTCTGTTTCTGAGACCTCATCATAAAAACCAGTAAATTTTGCCTCTTAAATTTTTCTCTTAATACATTATTTAATTACATAAACTTTGAAAAACACGAGGCCCAATTGGATGCAATTGGTGTAATCAGCTTAAATCCGGCACTGCTTCTCAACTTTGGTATCTCTACGAGGAGTTCTATTTCTGAGACCTCATCATAAAAACCAGCAAATTTTGCCACAGCTAATTTCAACTCTTCAATGTTCGCCAAAAGCAAAGTATTTGTCTGAACAACCTCGAACAATGAAGCTACATCTTGAATGGACTTCGATCTAGTTTGGAGTTCAATACTGAATTGGTCAAGACATTCCAACATATCCTTTTGAAGTTCAGTTCTCAGTGTGAGTCCTGCATCAGTGGCCAACTCACCAGACATTCATTTTTTACGACGAATTCGTCTTTATATTGAAATGTCGTAGTCCTCCGATTTTTTTGTAAGTTTTTATTTTTTTCACGGTCAGGTGTCCACCCCCAAACTGGTCGCACTCGGTGCGGGCCACTCCCATTGCCCCCACCTTGCTATGCCACTGATGGGACTCTTTATAGCATATGAATACTCGTTGCAAGTTTTCATCGTGTTATAGGGTAGTGTGTTGAAAAATCTCTCATGAAACTGCTCTTATCGGTAAATAATCATTAACACGTTAAAGCACTATTAGGACTGCTTCATAGTGCTTTAATGTGTTAATGATTAATGGGTAGTGTGTTGTTCGTGAGTTTACTATATTTATCACATTAACAAATCCTTTTGAAATAAAATACTATAAATATTTGTAATTTTTCAATAAAACAGAATTATATTTATTATACAGTACAGTAATATGAAGGCAATTGTAGTTTTTTTTTTATAAGAGTCAGTTTTTCTATTCTTTTATGCCATAATATTATATAAAAATTTGAATTGCCTATTATTTTAATTTTAAGCAATTAAGTTTAAATAACTAATAAATATGTTGATTTTACACTTACCTAATAAGTGAAAGAATTTATTGTAGTTTGATATATAATCCGTTTATATCAGGATTTGTAATAAATTAAAAATAAATGATGTCATTGTCATTTTATTCAAGTTGAATATAGTATAAGCTAGTCTATTCATAAAATTTTATTCATTTCAGAACTTTTTAAATCTTAATTTATTTTTTTATATGATAATTTTATATTTTAATGAAATAATATACTTATTATTTTTTTAATTCTTATCAGTACTATAATGTTTTTAATTTTTATTGTTATTTTTTATCATATTAAATGTTATTATTAATTCTTATCAGTACTATAATGTTTTTAATTTTTATTGTTATTTTTTATCATATTAAATTTTATTATTTTGGTTATTATTCAGAATTGGATAATAAATCAATTCTTTTGGTGCTAATTTCAGCTGAGTCTAATTCTTCAACTTCAGATTGTTTTCCTTACCTAAATTGATGATAAATTCAATTGATTTTTCAAGAATTAATCAATAATGCCATCAGCAATCCAATATTTTTCTGATAATGTTTTTGCTTGTATAACATGTCTTTGCCATTTTTCCTTTGTAATAATTTTTAAAGCATTGTCCCACAAAGTTTACTGTTTTTTTGGAAAATCTTGCATTATGGTGACAAACATATCCTTAATTAACAAAAAAACTGTTTAAATACTTGTAATACTCAATAGATAAACACAGCACTAAATTAAATAGCAGTGTAAAATAAATACTTTATTTAAGTATTCCGCTCTAATGTTTTTGGCTGTGAAGCCATCTTCAGGCACTATTCAAATTAAATGTTCGGAAAAAGAATATACCGTCGCTATGGTGATAGATTTACAAAAATAATAATCTCGTTATACATATTAAGGAAATATGGTACAAATTTTGCTTACAGTTATAATAATAATAGGAAATAATACATAAGCGGATAATGTGCAAATAATATATAAAAATAAAATAAAACAAAATTCTCTCATGGCAACCTATTAACAATAAGAAGTTAGTTTTTATGTTCTAGGTTATGTACATTTAACAACATTACATCTGTCTTCTCATATTCATGGCATGTATCCAGGGTTGTGAGGTTCTCACACTAGTTTATCATTCAAGAGTTTTTCTTTTTTCTCTCTTTTTAGGATTTCTAAAGTTTCAATGATCTCAGGTTTCTCTCTCTTTATAATGGGTTTTATTATTCCTGCTTCTTCCCACTTTACGGTTAAGTCATTGGCATATACTTCCGTGGCTAGGGCCGTGGTTAATCTACCGTGGCATATGCTCTCTTTGTGCTTAAATAGCCTCATCTCTAGAAGGAACCGGTACAACAACAACGAAGTAGAAGTGAAGTGTATTGAATCCCAACAAAGAATGAGCAGACCCAAGAAGAAGCCTCATACATAGGCGTTACAATAAGAAATCTATAGATCTATTTGAGTATATATATATACTTAGAAGTGTATTGAATCCCAACAAAGAATGAGCAGACCCAAGAAGAAGCCTCATACATAGGCATTACAATAAGAAATCTATAGATCTATTTGAGTATATATATATATACTTAAGAAGTAATTTTAACTATTAAATTTTTTCAAAATAAACCTAATTAATATGCAAAAAATTAATATTGTAAAATCTCACTTAATTTTTCATTGAAATTTTTTGAAATTTTTATAATTCATTGTATTTTATATTTTCATTCTAATGATGTAAAAATTTTTTTAACTTTAATTTCTTTTACAACTTTTTGTTTGTTATATGAGATTGAAGAAAACATGATTTTTTTTTGTATGAAATCTTAGTTATCTAATGAAATATTTGTTTTTTTTGATACTAGCAAGTCTTATAAATAAGTTATGAATGAAGAATATCAGATCATATTTTAAAAAATTATCAACAAAAAATGAAGTGTATTGCAAATTTTCATTAATTATGTTGTATAATTAATGGAAAAGTAACATAAATTTATTAAAATATTTGCCATTTTTTTAAAAATAAAATATATACGAGTATATTGATATGTTTTTCTTTCATTTCAGTAATTTTTATTCTAATTTTTTTATAAATTTTCAGATTTACATAAAAAAACCTAATTTATATGAAAATTATTCACTTTCATACATAAATAGCTATAACATTTTCTAGTTTAGTTTAATTGGCCTGCAGATGTTTTGTTGACATGCTATACACAATAGCACATGCAATGCAATAAAGTAGGCTTGACAGCGATTTCCTCAGAAATGACTGGCTGCCACAAAACAATAAAAGTGCCATACCCCTTTTTATAGCATGAGGTTGTTTACATTAGGATTTTCTTATATTTTATTTAATTATAAGTAAAAATAAAACAATAAATGAACAAATGAGTAACAATATTGTTTATTTTAACTATGAAGCTTCCTCTACACTGCTTTTTATAGTGTATAATTACCAAAGACTGTAAAGCACTTACAAGCAATCCTAAAAACACTTAAATTACTTTATTTACGAGTAATGTTTTCAGCAAATAAATGCCAGCTCATACAGTATGATAAAGAATAACTAAATGCAGTTATTAATAACCGCAATTAGTTATTCTTTAATTCCATCTACAAAAATCCCGGGATTACCGAAATCCAGGAAAAAAGAATCCCTACTTGGAACATTTTCTGAGTTCACCCTTACTATTTTATTGCAGCTATTTGCTTTCCAAGGGATTTTAAACAAGCCTATTTTATTCTGCAGTGTATGGTATTGATAATAGTGGTGCAATAAAGCATCTGGGGTCCAATTAGAATAAAGTAAAAAATATTATAGCTGTTTTATATATGAGAAGACAATTTTCATTTATGTTAGGTTAAAAAAATTTCATTAAAAAATTATACAAATAAAGGAAGATCACATCATTTAACAACAATTATTAATAATAATGACAATACTTTGATAAATTTATATTACTTTTGACATAATTTGATCAATGATGTTATATCATATAAATTTATATAATGCTTTTTTTAAATTTTTATTTTATCAAAAAAAGATCTAAATTTTTTTAATTCGTGGCTTATTTTATTCTGAGATACTACTGTTATCTAAAAATAGCAATTATTTTGTTTGATAGGTAAATAACAAGATAAGACAATTGCATTTTCTTTTGTTTTATGTATGGAACAAAAACTTCAAAAAAAATAAAATATGAAAAAATAATTACATTGTTAGAAAGAGAGGGAGGAAAAGTCATAATAAACTGTTAAAATGCAAAACATTTTGATGAAAATTAAATGAAATATGAATATTCAATTTTTTGCATAATTAGATTTGAATACTATTATTTGCTGATTGGTAGCTGCAGACAGAAATTAAAATTAACAGAAGCAAAAGAGTTAAATGTCAAAAATTAAATAGCATAATTTATTAAAGTACTCCTGCTGGTATTGACCATCTACACCCTAGGTGACAGCACCTCTGTGTTTGGTATTAGTTAGACTTAGAAGTCAGCTGTCATTATAGCAAAACAATCGTGCTGTATAATTGTTGCATTCTTCATGAAATTCTTCAACACAAAAAAAGATAAAGGATTTCAGTTCATTCATTTCCTAAAGATAGCAATCTAAAAACAAACCTGGAGTTTCACTGTTAAAATGAGAGAGATTGCATTGAAGCATGGCAAAGTTTGCAGTTTGCATTTTCATGATACCAATTATATACTCCATCGAAACAATAGATTAGTCACAATTATTACTTTTTGATGTCATATTTTTTGATATAAGAAACAGAAATTATTAAATACATCTTTGTTAAAACATAGGTCTATTTGTAATTGATGCTTCAATCAACTTCAAGTATTTGCTGTAAAACAAACATTGACACCTTTCTCTTCGCTTGATGTTGCTGATTTTTCTTTAAACCATTTATGGATTGTTGAAAGGTTGAAATTATTCAAATGTTTTCTTGATATTACATTTATTAGTAAAAATTGGTCAGATGATGGAAACGAGATGAGGTACTCTCTAATCGACCGTGGCTGATATCGTGTTTTTGCCAATATAGAAAATCCGAAATTTAATACAAATTTAAATATAAAAAATAAAGTAGCAATTATGATCATATTTAAAATGTACTATTAGAGCATTATGTTAATAATATAACAAAGTTAACAGTACTATAAACAAATTTAAAAAGTTAGTATGACAAGTGTCTGATACAACATAAGCATTCTTGATGAATAATGGCAGCATGCATTAAATATCAATTTTCCTAAAATCATGAAAGGTTCTGACATATTTAAGATTTTCTTGTACAAATACAGTTTATGAATACAATCATGGCCAATGTTTTATTTGTGAAAAGTATTTTATTTTTGAATACTTTCCACAAATAAAACATAAAAATCATTATGTAAATAAAAAGTAATAAGGTCCAATAAAAGGCTATATACAAGATTATGATCCTGTTATTTGGTCTCAAGGAATATTTTTTTTACTATGAAGGACCTTTAATACTTATAGTCTACTTGTAACACATGTTTACAATGTGGCTTATTCAAGGTTACAATAAACATGGGTTATCATCCCTTACCTTTCAATTAACTCTGCTTATGTCCCAGATATTTTTACTCTGATAGCAGTTAGTTGTTGCCTATGGTCAGGAATGATCAACCTGCTAAAATCCATAATGAATCAGCTTAACTAGACAGAAAAAAAAAGACAAATGCAAACTGACAGCAAAATAGTATGCAACAACTGAATGTTAAGCCTAAGCAATACCAAACACATAGGTGGCACCACAAGAGAAGAAATTTTGCATAAATGATATTCTATTGTGATGTAATCTCTGGACCTCTGGCATTGCATGATAATGGAGGATTGTGTATTTTTTTTGCTTAATCTTCTGTATATATATGCTTAAATTTATGATCCTTTTTTTGATTAATTTTCTGTACATACATATACAGAAAATTAAGCAAAAAAATGATCATGATTCTCAAATCATATATATAAATTTCTTAAGATATAAGTAGTTCAAGATGCAAGAAAATCAAGATATGAGAAACTATTATAAAAAGCCAGCTTTTTGAGATGCAAAAATATTAAGATAAAAAAAAAACTTGTATGATCAGCTGAATAGTCAAACCAGTTGCTTGCCATCTAGAACAGTGCTTCTCAAACTTTTCCACTTGGTGACCCCTTTTATCCGAGAAAATATTTTCACGATCCTGGGTATAGAGGTATATAAACTAAGAATGCGAATTAAAACATTTGCTAAAATTTCTGTGACCCACAAGTTTTGTTATGCGACCCCATATGGCACGGGTGGGCAAAAGGCGGCCCGCGAAGGCATCTTATACGGCTTGCCGCATAAACTAGAACACATTAAGTTTCAAGGACCACATTTGTAAAATTCTGATTTTACAGATTTGGTCCTTTAAGAAAAAATAAAATAATTGATACTTTGTAGTGTAAAATAATGGATGCTACACGTACACTACCGAGTTACTCCAAATTTTGATGATTTTATTTGTTTGTTTTACGAAATTAATTACTTAGATACCTAATATTTTGATAGAAACAATATTTATTAAGAATATTAATAACACGAAACATAAAGAAAGAAAAAATTTATATGTAAGACTCTAAAAAACAATATACCGGGTACGTAAAAACAAAAGGAAAGAAAAAAAAAATAACATTCATTTAATAATTATATCTTCCTTGCCACTGTTTCCTTAAAAC